>CAUYRT010084070.1:0-32977 GCA_963574885.1 Lepilemur ruficaudatus | reverse complement strand
CAATTAATTTCTTTCTATTTTTAGTAGAGACGGGGTCTCGCTCTTGCTCAGGCTGGATTCAAACTCCTGACCTTGAGCAATCCGCCCGCCTCGGCCTCCCAGAGTGCTAGGATTACAGGCGTGAGCCACCGCGCCCGGCCTATATATATATTTTCTATCTGTTGTGATGCATAATACCTTCTAGAATGTCTTAATGTAAAACCTCCTGTAGTGTAGGTTTTGGTCTTAAATTGCTTGTGCTGAGATAGAAGAAGGAAGAGGAAAATGTCACTTATTAACTATTTGGGTGAAAGACCCTCAGCACCTGGGGATGCTGGTGTTACTAAGACGAGGTCACCGGTTGCAGGAGGGGTTCTGACCCTGTGGCTGAAGGATTCACTCCATCTCAGCTCTGCCATGTGCAAATGCACTGTGGTCTAGGCACGATACACGTCGTAGGTTGAAGTGAGGCCCTTTGCTTGGAGGCAGCATCACTTTCCCTCTGCAACGTGACTGTCTCGGTGGCTCAGGAGGCCCACAGCTGTCAATCACTTCTGCAGTTATTAGAAAGAGAAGCTCCATTTTAAATTGACAGCATTTTAAAAGCTGTCAGACAAGAGCCAGAAGCGTAGAAGCTGTGTCTGTCTTGTTCAGAGGGCATCTTAAGAAAATGCCCACTTCAGATTTATCAGAGGAAGAAAGTGTCCATTTTCCCACTTTTCGTTCTTTTGATAAATATTGTATACTAGCTATGTGATTTCAGGTGCTCTGAGGGATATATAAGGAATCTAAAACATCATCCATAGCAACTCCAGCAACCTAACACTCTAGGGATTAGCCAAGCCTTAGCTCACTAGTCAAAGCAGTCCTATGTTAAGGGTGAAAATAGTTATCGTAGGAAGCGAGCGCTACGGAAGGTTTGCCAAGGGGGAGAGCTGTGAAGTGTGGAGGGACCCGGGAGGGCTTCCTGGGAGGGGCGGTGTTCTTGGGGGAAGCAGGTCTCACGTGGATGCCAGTGCTCGGCACCTCGTAGCCACTGCTCCCAGGGGGGAAACGGTCCCTCCTCTGGCTCATCCTTTCCACCGGCTCTTTCTCTGCCTTTGATTCTGTGGTCTGAACAATGGCATGTGCCCCTTTAGCATCCTGTGGTTCGTTCCTGGGCCAGTCCATCCTCAGTGCGAATGGGTGTCGTAGGACGTCTTCCCAAGTTTCTTTTCCCTTGGACCAAGCATCTTTGCCCTCCAGAGTGAACACTCACCTGCAAACGTGTCCCTGCACCACACCCCCCTTCTCCTGGCAGTTGGCAGTTGCCAGAGGATGAGTGAGAGGCCAGGCACACAGAGAGAGAGTCAGGGTCCAAGTTGCTCGGGGCCATGGCTCGGAGCTTTGAAGGGGTTTCAACAAATTAGTGGCATTGAGAGAGCATTCTTTTTAATCATTTTTTCCCTTTTTCTTGTTGGCCCTGTGAAATTTTCCAGAAGGCAATGGCTAGGACTTTATAGAAACCAAATGATACATTCCATGATAGAAATAAAAGATAATTGATTCAGAATATTAATTCATCCCTCTCTGTGGGTTAGTAAAGATGGTTCCACTCCTTGCCCTTGGACTGCAAAGTGGGTTTGTTATTTAAGGCTGATGTTAATTTGTCGCATCATTTAGCCTCAGAAATGGTTCCTTTAAGAGGGTTAAGGCTCTAGCAAGGAGGCTTCGGGCTGCAAAGGGAGCAGGGAGTGGATGTGAGCCCCGGTGGAAGGCAGAGACCAGGCGGACGCCTCTCTGAAGACTTGGTCCTCCACGGTGTCATGCGTTACTGGGCACAGCGCAGGCATCCGTGTTATTCAGGTGCACTGACTACTGGAGTGGAGTTGCAGTCTTGCACGTGATGGTCCTGTGCTCTTACTTAAGCACCTCACCTGCCTGAGAGTGAATGTCCCTGGCCCTGTTTCCTACACTGGAGAGCTGTTAGAACCAGCGCTGGGACTCTCAGGAAATTCTCGAACCCATCCTCATCTCTACCTCCTGAGTTTTAGTAACCTCCCGTGGAGCCTTTGGGGACATGATGGGGAAATGGGAGCTGAATAGAGTCCAAGGGCCCACGCTGAGTTGAAAGAGACCACCCAGAGAGTTGGTGCTAGCGGGTTGAACCCTACTGGAGGAGGTCTCCAGAGTGTGCACAAGGTTCAGACGTCAGCCCTTGCCTTTGCTTGGTTCAGAATTTTAACTAATGGTTCAGAGGAGGACATTAGTGGGCATCTGTAGACTAGGGGTGTGCAAACGTGTTCCGTAAAGGGCCGTATAGTAAATAGCTTAGGTTTTGTAGGCTGTATGATCTGTTGCAACTACTCAACTCTGTTGCTGTAGTTCAGAAGCAGCCATTGATAATACGTAAACAAACGAGTGTGGCTGTGTTCCAATAAAACTTTATTTTTGAACACTAAAATTTGAATAGCATATCATTTTCACTGATCATGAAAAATTATTCTTTTTCTTTTTCGTTTTTCTTGAGACAGAGTCTAACTCTGTTGTCCTGGGTAGAGTGCAGTAGCATCATAATAGCTCACAGCAACCTCAAACTGTTGGGCTCAAGGGATCCTCCTGCCTCAGTCTCCAGAGTAGCTGGGACTACAGGTGTACACCATGACACCCAGCTAATTTTTCTATTTTTAGTAGAGATGGGGTCTCGCTCTTGCTCAGTCAGGACTTGAACTCTTGACCTCAAGTGGTCCTCCCACCTTGGCCCTCCCAGAGTGCTAGGATTACAGGTGTGATCCACTGGCTGAAAAATTATTCTTTCATTTGAGTCTCTTCCCTCAACCGTTTATTTTTTATTATTTATGTATTTTTTTAAAGCCTACACTACCTGGTATTCTCAGGGGGTCTCCTATCAAAGTACTAACTGTGACCAACCCTTCTTAGCTTCCAAGATCAGGAGGGATCTGGCACATTCTTCCCAACCATTTAAAAATGTAAAAATCATTTTTAGCTCATGGGCTGTATAAAAGAAGGTAGTGGGGTGGACGTGGCCTGCAGGGTATAGTCTGACAACCTCTGGTGTGAACAGTAGGATGCCTGAGTGGATTCCTGTTACAGCTCATGATAGATTCAAGAGCCCGAAGAAACCTGAACAACTGAAATAATGAACCAAATCTAATAAAATAAAATGGGATGGGACTCATTCATTCATTCAGCAAATATTCATTGAGCACCTACTGGGTGTCAAGCACTATTCTTGTCAGTGGCAACACGGCTGTATACCATATAGCCAAGGTCCTGCCCTCAGGAGATTATTTTGTTTTGTACCCTGAAGACAACTTATTTATCACAGGTCAGCCTGGGCCCCTAGGAGCTAAACACCTCTTGCCTTTGGAGACTTAGATTAAAATTCTATTCTTAGGTTCAGAACCAAACCCACAAATACAGGGCAAGGGTCATGTATTGTTTGAGGTCTCAGTCGACTCAGTATGAGTTAGTGGTATGTTACAGCTGAATTAATGGTAACATGATCTTAAGCTATGCCAATAGACATAAAGTGTTTGAAGCCAAGGGTGTGATCTTCCATTTCTTACCGGGACTGGTCAGGCTCTACCTTGAATATTGATCTAGAGATGGTGTGATCCCTCCTTTAGCAGCTATTTATTGAGGGCTTACTTTGTGCCTGACGTGAGATTGGGCAACAGTTTCTCTGGATTACTGTAGCAGCTGAGGCTTGGCTCCTGTCAAAGGCCCTCTCTGTATTTATGAGGCTATAGTACAAGTAGGAGAAAAATGTGAATTGAAGGGGTCTGGAAAACCATGTGAGTTACAAAATCACGACTAGTGGAGTATCTAAGCCATGCCTCTATGACAGAGGCCGATGCCAGGGCATAGCTGTGTTCTCTCATCATGAGTGTCTCGGGGCTGTTGTTAGCAACAGAATACTGAGCAGGACACATCCTGGGTCAACCAATTTTGGCAGTTCCTATTTTCTGATGAGAACCTTCCAGAAGTAGAGTAGGCACTAAATTATCTGCTGTTGGAATTATTTATTATTTAGGACCTTCTCATTACCATTGTGTAATAGACAATAATGTTCGTAATTAATGACCTCGAGACACTACATATATCATTTAAGAGTAACTAGTGTTTAATATCATTTTGATATTAAATACATGATACTGTGCTTCAATTGCTTAAAAATGGTACGTTTGGTATAATACATATAACTGCCTTATTAATCAGCATGTATAATTACCAAGTATCTATTTAGTCTCCAGCCAACTCAGGTAACAGATTGCCATTTTCCTTTTTCTGGCTATAAAAAGGAGTTGCTGGTAAGTGAGTGTGAGTAAATACGCCGTCTCTTGCCCTGAAATATCTGAGACACAACATTTCCGATCTGTGTATCTTCCGAAGGGAGGGGTGAGGTGTGAGTGACTCTGAATATTGGCCATTTGAAGACCTAACATACTTCCTCAATTCTAAGATACATGGATACTAGTTTTTTCCCCCCTCAATATTTTTGAAATCATGATGCACCTTACAATCAACGGTGTCTTAAACATTGGTAATTTTTTTCTTTCTTCCTTTCTTTCTTTCACATGAAAGTGCATCTTTCAATTAATAGCATTTTATCTTTGCTTAAATATGGTATTTTTAAATAAGCTCTTCTGCTTTTAATGATGGTGACTTGGGGTGGCTTTGCAGGGGGGCTGATGGCCATAATCTCCATTACTCCCGTCACAAAGCTACCCCAGGTAAAAATAATAATATTCCTGAACATGAAAAACTGATGTTTCCTCAATCTTATGTAAAACACGAATAAAAGCATCTTTATTTTGATTTACTAGTCACAAAAACTCTAAAAGAGAGCGGTACGTTTGCCGTGCACATGCGACGTTAAGAAAGGTTTCTGTCCCCACTCAAGCCAGACTGCTGACCCTGCGATTCTCCTGTATTAGAGATCAGTGCGGCACACCAAATGAGGGGCAATTTTATTTTGAGTATGTCTCTGCATTTTTGAACGAAACGGCCTCAAAATCCCCTTTTCTTGGTCAGCGTATTTCCTTGCAATGCAGAAAAATGCATGAAAAGGGGCTAGTTGCAAGGAACATTTTTATTTTGGACCAAGGTTATTTTTTGAGCACTTGCTAACTCATGGGCTCACTGGATATGAGTTCTCAGTTACTCTTTTCATCTAAATCAAGACCAGAAGGCTTACTGACTTGTTGGTAAAAGGATTATTCTGCACTTGGTCCAGAGGTGCGGGAGCCCCCGCTCGCTGAGTTAGAGCTCTAGGAGTGCGCGGCGAGGCCGGTGTGACCGGGATTTAAATGCTTTCGACACGTTTCCCTTCTGTTTTTCATTCTGGTTAGTTCTTTCAGAGTTCAAAGACTCTCTTTCAGGGCTGTAGAAACTTGGTGATATATGACTGTCTCTAAGTTTGTCCTACTTTCTGCTTTTAACAGTAATCAAACCTCATTCTTCAATTTAATTTGGCTCAAGCTGGCTTGGATTCTAACTCTAAGGGTTTTCTTGTGATGTCAGGGAGACATAACTGGTGTTTCTTAGTGTTCACACTAAGAGGAAGTGAGTTGACAAGCTTTTCTAGAATAGATTGTTTTGTCTTTCTCTTTTCTTTATTTTCGAAGTTATTTTGTGCAACTTAATAACCATCTGCTTTGTTTTCTGCATCTTTGGTCAAAAGCTTTGTGTAGGAATAAATACAGAGTAAAAGATACATCCATGGGAAGGTCTGCGTAACCACGTCTTCTGCAGCCTTCCGTTGCTTTGCTATAGAGAGTTTCAATGTCTAGTCTGGGAAAAACAGCGCAATCTATAATTTTAACACTTTGTCAGTTCTTGTAGGCCCAGTTTGTCATTAGGCGGCTCTGCATGATTGTAAGTGCAGCAAAAAAATACGCAATGAATTCAAATTGAGACACTAGCATTGTTTTTCATATTATGTTACTAAACATTCTAGGCCATTTTTTTGCACAAATATTTAGTTAACATTTCTAAGAGGTTTTAGGGATGTCTGTTTTTTTTTTTTTTTTTCCCTAAAATCCAGAGAGGGGCCACTCTGAACTCTTCCTAAGAGTCATCATGGTTCCCCTGGTCTGAGAATGTCTCCAACCTGAGGAGCAGCTAGAAGTCAGCTCAGGAAACTCGGCTTTTGTTGTTGGAGACCCTGCTCACGGACAGGGAAGCTTTGCCCCTTAAAACTTTTTGCCCAGGAAAACTTGCTTCTCTACTGGATCCTGAGATGTTCCTTTTAGCAAACAGAGAGTCGTATCACTTTCTGGGCCTCTGTCTCCCTCTCTGCCTCTCGCCCGCCCTCTCATTTGGCAACGAGGAGCTCAGCAAAAAGATCGTTTTATTCCAAGAACAATTTCTCCCACTATGACATAGTTTATGAACTTTTTATTTAGTTCTCATTCTTAAAATCATCATTTTCTTCTCATGAAAGTAATATTGGTTGTAGCAATGGTAAAGAAAAAAAGAAACCAAAAGTATAATGAGGAAAATAAATATTATCCAATTTCCCACTTCCCAAGTGCTAAAGTTTTGGTGTACTGTCTCCATCTGGTATTTTTTTCTTTGAAAAAAGTTTTATTTTTTGCTTGGTGGAAACGGTAATGTATTTTGTACTCTGCACTTTTCACTGAACAAAATTTTGCTGTTTCCTATGCTGTTAAAATCACTCATAAATGTAACTTTTGACGGCTGCATGCCATTCTGCAAAATGGCGCCATTTCCTCAACCATCCCACTCCTGTTGGCTATTTAGGGTGAATCCAATTTTTACTTCAGTTTGTAAGTTAATAGTGAGTGTCGACTTCTGAGACAAAATGACTGTTAGCATTTTCTCGCTGTGTCTTTGCTGTGCACAGGAGCCAGCAAACTTTTTGTTAAAGGTCCAGGTAGTGACTATTCCAAGCTTTTCAGGCCATATGGTCTCTTACAACTACTCACCTCTGCCCTTGCAGAGCCCAAACTGCCATGGACAGTAAGTAAATGAGTGAACATAGCTGAGTTTCAATAAAACTTTATTTGCTAAGAATTTGGCCCTCTGGCTATAGTTTGCCAACTCCTGTCTTAGTGCATACAATTCGATGATTATAGGCCTCAAAACCTTTTTAAGAATTAGGCAGGTAATTATTTATAAATCAATTGCATTATTCTCTCCCATTGAACCCTTTATAGCTAATAGGTCCATATAGGCTCACAGCCAGCCACAAGGGCAGAGAATGGCTCCAAGCCCGTGGCTCTCATGGTGGGGTCGGACGGGCTATCTCCCAGGCTGTAAAGCCCCTGGGAAGCCATCACCTGACCTTGAGCGACTATGACTGCTATGCTATTTACCCACATGTCGACTCTGTTTACCAAGAATGATTGTAAAGGGCCTCGCCCATGCTTGTACCTGTATCTGCCAGACCATCACTGGCTGTAGCTTCCAGCCAGCCAGGTAACAAGCCAGAAAAGCCACACGGGAAAAATGTAGTGAAACTAGTCTGACTGTCTTCACAGAGCGAAATCCTCCAGTTCTTAGCACTTGGGGCCCACCTCCCCAAGCCCAGTTCCCTTGAAAGTTTGAAGTAAGACAAATTGACTGTGAGAGGCCCTGAACCTCTGATTTTTTTTTTTTTTTTTTTTGTCATTTCCAGCCCCTTTGTAGCTGTTGTGCAATGTGCCTCAAAGGGAGATGGGACCTTTGCACGTTTTGGAGCACTGCCAAAAATACCTGTGTGTGGGTGTGCACGCACACAAAATTGTAGGTGAATTCTCTCTAGGAATAATGAAAAGGAAGCTCAGGAGTGATGGTGTCCGTATATATTCATGGGTACAAGAAGTGCAAAGAGTTAGCATTAAAATGCCCCATCAGCCTGCCTTCTTCCAAGGCAGAAAGAGTGCTTTGGGGGATCACGTTCCCGGTTAGGGTAGTGTGACATGTTTCCTAAAACACTAGGAGGTAGTCTCTGGACATGTACGGCCATTAAACCAACCATAATATTGAGTAAAAAGCCAGACTGAACTTTTATATTGTAATCTGAGATGCGATTTTTTTTTTAGCCTGTATCGGGGTTGTCTCAAGTTCTCTGGCTGTGAACTTCAACTTATTTATAATTTATTGCTCGTGAGGAAGAGCGAATTTGGGGTTATTATATTTTGACTTGAAGCTGGTATTTGAGCGAGTGGCAGAATCACGCCCCCCCCACTCTAGGTTTTTCCAACCATAGGTTTGCTTCTTTAGCCCTCAAGTCAGTGGAGGGATTTTAGAGGGGAGAAGACAAATGTCGGTAGAAAAATGTTAACTTAATAATACGGACAAAGATCAGATTTCCCTCTTTCTGGCTGCCTCCTGCTTGGAATCCTTTTGTTGACTTCTTGAAACTTCCTGTGATTTATAGGACCCCTTTCCTGTATGCCGAATGCCTTCTGATTAAGAAGCGAACCACAGCTCTGAAACCACAGGGGCAGCTGTTGTTTGAATTAAGCAGCAAGAACACTTACTGCTATTTTGTGCTTTATTGTGTGAAGACACGTTGTTGTGATGCCAAAAGTTGCCCCAAACACAAGCAGACACTCCACAGCCTTTTCTGTGCACCTTTGACCCACAGAGTTGTTAAAGAAGAAAGTCTTTGGGCTTCTTAAATAGGTGGGTGGTGTTCTACTCTGTGTGTTCTGGATTCCTTCCCATCCTAAAATTCAGTGATTATTTAAGACTCTGGGATCCTGCCAGTATCATCCCAACTACCTAGAACAGTGATTCCAAAGGAGGGTTGGGGACTCTGTCTCTCCAGAGGAGCTTGTCAGGGTTTGAGTTGGTTGGGGTGGTGGTGGTAGGGAATGGGTGTGTGTGTGTGTGTGTGTGTGTGTGTGTTGTTTGCAAAAAAAAAAACAGGCATTACCCTCTTGGTCAGATTTTTGATACAGTTTTAATTTCAAAGAACATTAAAAGAGAACATGACATTTTCATTTGTCAAAGGGGAGCACAGGTGAAGAAAGGAGGAAATGCGCTCACTCGCGGAAGACGACTACACCAAGCCCTCCGAGCAGGAAAGGACATGTTAATATCGACCGAAGGTCTCTGCTCTCAGCCACCTCCAAGTCTCTACTGTGCCTAGAATCACCAGTATTGAAGCCCTTTTTGGGACCAACTGAGCAATCAGAAGGACTTAATCCATGTACCTGTGGCACCTGGGAGGGAAAATAGGTTGAGACATCTCTACCCAGGAAGAGAAGAAGGGCACCTGGTTGTCACTGGGTTTAGAAAGCAGATCACAGCAGCCTGGGACACAGGGCAGGTAGGTGATTGATTAAAAAAAGAGGTAATAATCAAATGCAGGGGTTGGCAGACCACAGCCCATGGGCCAATCCGGCCCACAGCCAGCATTCGTAAAGAAAGTTTTATTGGAACACAGACATGCCATTTGTTTACATGTTGTCTGTGGCTGCTTTTGCATTACAGTGGCAGAGTTGAGTGGTTGAGACAGACACTGTGTGATCCCCCAAAATGGAAATATTTTCTCTCTGGCCCTTTATAGAAAAAGTTTGTCAGCTCCTGCTCTGGCATATGGGTCCTTAAGGGTAAGACCACTCGCAGTGAGAGAGCATATGGACACACTGTGCCCTGGGGGGCGGGACAGAGGAAAGAAGGACAGTATTGTATGTGCCTGTTGCTTTTTCTTCCTTTGAGTTCTTTCACTTGAGTTTCTCTAGTTGCCTTTTGTTGTGGTTTAGTAGCACAGGGCGGTTGTCAGGGTGACTGCGGGCAAGTTCACCCCTCGTCTGGTTATTGCCACCCACGCGTCTTTGGTCAAACGATGCTGGAGTCTAGTCTGTAGCTTGTGCAGAGCCCTGTGTTTAAAATGACTGTGGCAAGGTGTAGAGACATATTCTCGGGTGAGTCATGTGCTGAGGTCACCATCCTATCTGAAAGCAAACAGAATGGAAGGCACACCCAAGCAGGGGTGTCCCCGTGGCTCCTGTCCAGGGTCCCAAGCACGAACCATGCACACGCTCTCTCCTCACCTGCCTCTGCAGCCCACCGGGAGGAGGCCAGCACGGGCTGTGGGGAACATGCTGCTCCTCAGCCCTTGCCAGGACCCGTCTGAGGGCAGGTCCACGGAGAATCCGGTGGCCGAGAGGACATTGCTCTGGCTGTTAGAGAGCCGGAGGGAAGGTGTCTGTGCGTGTTCCTGGATAACACGAGGCGGGCCTCCCCCTACCTGTGGAGTTCTCAACAACTCCCTCCAGTGACATCAGCCAGTGTGACCCGCTGTGAGGATGCTCATTCCTGGGTGGACCGCAGGGCACTGTGCAACCATCAGAAGGGCGTTTTTCCCAGTTCCATCTCCTGAAACGTAGCAAAGCGCCACGAGAAGGAGGCAGTCATTCCCCTCTGGCCCCCAGCAGTGGAAGCGCAGGTGCTTGGAACTGCTGTGCCCACTTTGCAGGGGCTCCGTCCTTCCTCACCTAAAGACTTGGTCACCTAAGGGGCAGGGTGGGTGTGATCCTGGTGTGATTCTCCTGTTTACTCCTTTTGGATTTTTCCAGTTACATTTTAGAGTGCTTCAGGGTAGAGTTAGCCAAAGGTCATTTTTTAACTCAGTGAAGGATGTATTGCAGAACTTCCAGACTTCAGTCTGTTAGTATTATCCATATAACCAAGGGAAAGTGATGGGAATTGGGGAGCATTTAAAATTTAGCAATTTTGCTAGTAGCCAGCCCCTCAGACTCTATAGTGTGTGAGTTTGCTCTTTAGAACAGAAGCTGCATGTCCATCCATAGCATGCAATTCATTGAAGCCACATTTTGAAGTTTCAGAGGTTATATCACCATCCTTGCAGCATCATCCTGCCTGCTTCCTTTCTGACAAAGTCTCTTTGGGGGTGGGTGGTTCTGAGCCATTTTTTCTGTTCCAGTTGGAGTTCTGGTCTAAGTCATCTATCCCACCTGGCTCCAGTACAATTTTGGAATAACTATATTTACCTGGGAATAGTTCTCAGCCTAGTCTCTGGCTCATATCGAGAACATGTCACATATAAATCAAATTCTGCTTGGTCCTAGCATGTCCAATTCCTTGCAGGTCCTGTAGCACCCAGCCTGGAGTCCTCTTGGAGGAGAATGCAGGTCCTCTGTCCCAACAGCTTTCGAGCCGAGTCAGGTACCCAGGAGTCCTTGCATGGATCCACCCTCTAGGGCAATAGGAAGTTCTTTGGCCCAAAGAATAACAACAACTTCTCCCTGAGATTCATTTTCTGTAGAATGAGTTGTGCTTTTCTTGTCTACAAAATGGAGATTTGGGTTCCCACCTGGCCTACTCCACAAGACTTTTGGAGTGCTAATCTTTCTTATGAAAGGCATGGCTGAAGGAGCAAACTGTAGGGGAATACAAAGGAAAGATACGTTGAGAGCCTCACGGTGACAATAAAGGGAGCTGGCAGCCTGTGAGCCACAGAAAAGGACCCATAAAGGGAGATAAGCACCAAGGGCCAGATGCTGCTGTATCTGTGTGAGATTATCATTCCTTGAATATGCGGGCAATATAGTTAAGCACAGTTGGGCAGAACAGGCAACAGGTGCTCTTTGGTGCTTTTATTGTTTTGTTATATATGGAACACTCTTCAGCCAGAGCAAAATAAACACATATCCTGGTTATTTAATAACAAGGAAAAGGGCACACAACAAATCAGGGTGAAAAGACAAATAGAAGGGGAGCAAATACGCTCCTTTGACAGGTGGCAGGTCCCAGGAGGGGCAGGGTCCAAGAGTATTAAGGTGAGGGGTTTAGCTGCAATAAGGAACTTTCCAAAATTGAAGCCTACAGCCAAGGGTGCTTCCGTGTGTTAGACTCCACCTCCCTCCCACCCTGGTGGCGGTTGGTGGGGAGGGGGCAAGTCTGCCTACAGGGACGAGTACCCAAGGATGGCAGCTCTGACCATCGTGTGGGGAGGGAGCAGTCCAGTCTATTGGATGGGGGAGGTTCAGATGAGCTGCTGAATGGGAGGGGTCAGAGGGCACCTCCCAGTCATGGGGTTATGAGTTATGGAACAGAGCTCTCAGCTCCAAGGAGTTGGGTAAGTCCGGACACGACGGGGTAGAGATGGGACAGAGGCAGCCACAAAGAAGCCTGGCTGCCATCTTGAGCCTCCGCTAGGGTTGTGACTTCCTTCTGTGGGCCAGCAGGCCATGGGGCAAGAGTCGCTGGGTGGAGCTTCAGGGGTTGGGGCTCGCAGACCCTACCCCAGGAGCCCCTGGATTTCCGTGTGTTTGCCTGAGGCTCCGCAATGCCAGCCTGATAAAGAGCTGCCTTGTTAGGGGAACCTTTTTTTTGCAAATGATTCAGTTACTTTTTTTCTTATTCTTTGATTTGGATGATTTTGAAAATAGATAGAAGACTTATGCTTTAACAGCCAAAAGCTCCTACAAGTAGGAGCCGGGCGAGACCCCAAGAACATCTTCTTCCTTGTACACTTATTTGTGAAGGACTCAACTAAATGACTTCCCATCCACAGATGCATCTCTTATTTGCATCTGGCCTTTATGTCTGAATTGTTTTTAAACTGTCCTGCTAGGAATAAAGCAACGTTAGAAGTTTGCTCTGAAAGTTTATCTTCACGGTAACCAGAAACAGCTTCTATGAGGAGGCCAGACATGCAGAGAGAAAAGACCGGGTGGGTGGTTCTATCCCATTTTGCATACGTAGAGGCTGAGGTTCAGGGAAAGCGGTGCCTCCTCCCAGTCCGCAGTGGGATAGGCAGCATTGGAACCAGCTCTGACGTTGTGAGGTCGACAGCGTGGTGGAAACGTGACCCTGGCAGTGGGGAGAGCCGCCCCCCCTTGAAGGTTCACAGTCCAAGAAGGGCAGTGCCTTTGTGGTTGTGGGAACCCACATTATTTATTGACTTGAGTTTCGCAGAAGGTGAAAATGGAAGCGATCCAGGATCTCTACATGATTTTATTAATAACAAATAAAACCATCTCCAGTTGCTTTTCTTCCCGGGGAGGACAGGATTTGAGGGATCAGGTAATTTAGTTTGGTTCTAATCAAATCTGCGCATAAAATCAGGGTCAGATTAATGAGTCACTAAATTTATAGTTAAGATGTGAGACAGTTCAGGATTAGTGAGGTATATACCAACTTGTACTGAAGGATCTGTCTTTCTCTAAAGATTCTTGAAGAATCACCTAGTATGTTTGCTGAAAAGAGTTTAAATCCCACTTGCCATCCCAGACCTACGGAGTCTGTCTCCAGGGAGCACCCTGGGATTAGTACCATCAGGAAAGCTTGAGAAACAGCACTTTAAACTATATGTATGTTCTTAAAAAAGAAAATAAAACCTTTCTTCAATGCTGTGTGCTCGACTCGTTGGGGCTGTGATCCAGGATGGGGATGCTTCTGTACCCTGTCTCACCCCAGTTTGTCTCTGCTCACCGCCTGGTAGCTGTGTGGATGCAGAGTCTTTCTTTCACCTCCCAGAGAATCGCTACCAATATCTGATCTCTAAACTTTTCCCTCCCCTCACTTTCTTCCATACGTATAGTTGGCCAGAAGGTAAAATCCTGGAGGTGAGGGGTGGGGAAATAAGAACCTCGCCTGGGCTTTACCCTTAGCTGCCTGTCTGGCTTTGTCCTCCAGAGTCTGCCGTGCATGACGAAGAGGTTCCAGATCCTCATTCTGCCATTGCTCCTCTCACGCTTTGGATGCTCAGTAACCCTGCAAGCAGGCAGGCCAATGAGGAAGGAGATGCATACAGGAGATGGGGGAGGGGAGGCCCAGCAGAAAGGAGGGCTGATGGGGGGAAGATAATGGGGGATGGAAGGATGTCAGGATGGTGGCTGGAGAGGAAGGGGCAGGATGGAGAGGGACCCCAGTGGGGGAGGAGGGCTGATGATGGGAGAGGAAGACAGGAAGGGAGGGTGGGTGACATTGGGGAGGGGGACCATGAGAAGGGGACAGCAAGAGGGGGCCAGTGGGAAGGAGGGCTTATGGGAAGGGCAGAACTGGTTATTTCCAAGGCCCTAACCATAATAGCACCAAAGTCTGTCAAAACCTTCCCCTCAACCATGCCATTATCTTTGCATAAAATGCGATGTAAGTAATGAAATGTTTCAATCTCCAAGAAGGTCTACTGCACCTTGTTGTCCTACCACACAGCCTGTCTAAACTGTCACCACCACACTGCCACCTGGTGGAGCTTGCTATAATTACAGGCAAAGAACCCAAAGGAAATGAAGTATTTTTTGTTTTGTTTTAAATTTCAATAGATTTAGTGGGTACAGGTTGTTTTTTGTTACATGGATGAATTGTAGAGAAGTGAAGTCAGGATTTTTAGCATACTTGTCTCTTGAGTAGTGTACACTGTACTTGATAGGTAATTTTTGATCCCTCCCCTCTACACATCTCCAAGTCCCCAAAGTCCATTATACCACTCTGTATGTAGGACCATGTATACTCATCATTTAGCTCCCACTTGTAAGTGAGAAAACTAAAATAAAAATAACAGCTGAATTACATGCAAATTTGTAGAAAATGCATGAATTTTGAGCATGATGCTAGATAAGAAAACTCCCCACTACCATCATATTCTCCAGCATTTGGGTTTTTTTGTAGGAGTTTATAAAGAGTAGCAAGCTGGTGGGAACACTTTCTGATGCTATTTCTCATTTCTACTTTTTGGAAGTAGATTTCTGCCTAGCATTTAACTTCTTGAAGCTCAAAGTCACTGTAACAACATACTCTTTTATACTTTGAATGACTAAAGGGAGCCAATAACAGTTCATTAAAAATGTCAAATTCTTTCTTATTTAAGAAAAATGACCATAAAAAATGAGAAAGATAGATTGATTTCCCTTTATATAAAAATATTCTGAAGTTAGTGAAAGAAACTGGCACATATATTTTTGATCATAGCAATGGGTGAAAATTAGTTGTAATATTATGCCTTCATTTCAGAAAAGCTCATGTTTTCATCACAGAGAGGTGCTTTGATTTCTGTTCACTACAAACTCAGTTTGGGAAATCTGGTCTTTGGAGTGAGGGTTTGGTAGGGTGGAGGGAAGCTCTGATGGAGTCTTCCTAACACTGCATAACACCAAGACAGGGCCCATTCCCCACCCGCCTCCCACTCCACCTCCTCCCAACATCCATGACCCCCGGCTGCTCCCCAATGGCCCAGAGCCACCCTTAGTGTATTGACCCCAGGTCTGATCCTGCCTTGCTCTAGGAACCACTTTACCTACCTCCCCAGAGCATGAGCGCTCACCTCTCCTGGGCCTTAGGTCTCAGTCTTCAGCACATCCCAGCCCGTGAAGACTTTTTCCTTCTGTCATCTGCAGGCTCAGCTTCCTTCCAGTTTCCTGAAAACCCTCCCACCTGAAACCATCTTTGACAGTACGACCCTAATATGCTCCTTTCACACATTGGACACTCAGTAACCCTGCAAGAAGGCAGGCTGACGAGGAAGGAGGTGAATTGTGGTTTTTATCAAAAGAGCTCCCTGCTCCCCATCACCCCCTTGTGCCTCAACTGGAGTGGGACCTGGTTTTTGCCCTCCCCATCCAGCAGGCAGGACCAGGGAGAGAGGTGTGCAGGCCAGATATCCTGGCCATGCCAAGGAGCCTGGACTTGGTCCTCTAGGGGTGTGGCCCTTGAGTGGCTTTGAGCAGAGGAGTGTCTGGCAGGAGTGGTTGACCTGAGAAATTAAGGGCCGATCCTCAATGTCTCCATTTCCTCCATGGGCTTCTTGTGCCTGCCACTGTCCCACCCTCGAGTCTGAGAGCCACTGGCCTTGGCCAGCAGATTCAGCACACCCCAGGCCCTCAGAGCCGGTCCTGGCCTGTATTTGGGCGAGCAGGTGGGTGAGGAGACAGGAGACCCAAGCCCAGTCTTGCTTGGGATCTAGTTCTGCAGGAAGACACTTCCTGCCTTATTTTCCTGTTACTTCCCAGTTCCCATGGGATGAATATCCTGTCTTTAAACTGAAATATTCTCATGAACTGTTTCCCTCCCTGCTCCCACACCTGGAATTACCCCCACAAACAGACCTTCTGAGACAGAGTTTGGATATGGGCTAGCAGTGTGCTTTTGTCTGGTTATTAGAATTTGTTTCCTACAGGGGTTTATTTCCCAGTGGGGAGTTTGGTCCTGGGGAAATGGCTGGACCAGGATGTGTTATAACCAAGGGTGGCTGGACCTGAATCCACCCTGGGGAGGGGCACCAAGGGAGGTAGTGGAGAAATGATATTTGACATTGGACCAAGGCTCAAGCTGAAGTTGGAGTTTGGGAACATGTAGGGGTGGGGGAGGAGGGGGCACGAGGTGAAATGGATGAGAATGTGGGCTGCAAAGATGGGGGCGCAGAGGGGGTGTGTTATTGGGTGCTGACCCCATGACGAAGGAGGGGCTTGCCATTTTAAAGGCTCAGCATTGGGCTGTCTGGTCTAATCGTGTTTGTCATTCTTCTCCTGGTAGTTAGAGTTCTAAACTTGGGCTTACCATTGGACCTACAGTTAGTGCCCGGCGTGGAGTCTCTCACATAATAGACACTCAGCACCTTTCTAAAGATGAGTATGACACCTTTGGGAGCTTGGTCTCATGACATTAGACCCTGTCCTTCCCCGTGGTCTCAGTCAGGGAGGTGCTGCCACCCAGGGTGTGGTTCTGTTCATCACAGTGATGTGGGGGCACCACTGGCATTTGCTGGTGGTATTGGGGGCCCAGAGGTGTTAGATGACCCTGACACACAGTGGTCTCTCACTGTGGAAAATTGGCCCACAGCCTGCTCAACATCACGGAGATGGAAAACTTAGCAGTGAACTCTATTTTACATCTAAACACAAAGTATTTTGTGCATGGTTTTTACATACACCAAAATTTCAAGGAATGTAACTAATCAAGTAAAACAAAGGACAATAGTACTTTATTTTGTCCTGAACAATCCCAAGAGCCTTTCTGAAAGTCATGCCATCCGTAGCTGCACTGAGTACAGTGTTTAAGAGTCCAAAATGACACCCTCTGTAAGTCTGTGTTTACAGCTGTCGCATTTGGGTGATTCAGTGTATCCTTATGAAGACACTTTTTGAGGTCTTATTTTAAAATGTTAAATATAAAGGGAAAGTGCCCACAATCACTTCTCTTAAATCCCAATGCATTTGTAATAAGTATGTATAAGCCTCTGGTCATACATTATGCCTTGAGAGTAGATGCACCCCACACTTATGTATTGAAATACAGATTCTTTTACTCTTATTTATTTATTTTGAGACAGAGTCTTGCTCTGTCACCCTGGGTATAGTGCGGTGGCATCATCATATCTCACCACAACCTTGAACTCCTGGGCTCAAGTGATCCTCCTGCCTCAGCCTCCCGAGTAGCTGGGACTACAGGCTCACGCCACTGCACCCAGCTAATTTTTCTATTTTTAGTAGAGACAGGGTCTCTCTCTCTCACTCAGGCTGGTCTTGAACTCCTGACATCAAGCAATCCTCCCACCCTAGCCTCCCAGAGTGCTAGGATTATAATAGGCACAAGCCACTGTGCGCCCGGCCTAAACTATTTAACTTTTAATTTCATAGGGTTATGAAATTCATTTCATGTGAATAAGGAGGGCATCATTAAGTACTTATTTTAAAAAGAGAGTGTTGGGTCTGGGTGGGTTGGAGACCGTTTCATTCTCTGATCCTCACGTCTACCTGGTTTGGCCTGTCAACTGTGGGGACTGGGGTCTGGCTGTTGTACTCTCTCATGATTAATAGTCTCACTGAGAACTCTTGGAGGTCCCGTGCCTTCAATTTGATTTAGAACATACAATTTTCTTCATTTTTTAAAAATAAATCTTTTTCAGAAGTATGCATTTCTCTGCATATCGTGATTGTGAATTCCTTACCGAGCTCCGTGCTATCTTTTCACTCTTCAGCATCCTGGAATGAGACCTGTCCCAGCCAGGTGTGGCAGATAGACCAGCAGTATGGAACCCCCTTCGTCCCACCTGTGGCTCCTGGGCTGAGAGACCCCCCAGGGTTACACTGTGGAGCTCGAGTTGACCTGTCCCGCTCTGCACCGATTTCTACACGTGCCAGACATTTGCTTAGGTTCATGCTGTGGGAACCAGGAGCGATCCCGGCTTCTCTGACACTGGAGGATAATGGGGCCCTTGGTCAGCTGAAGATTTGCTCTTGCCAAAATCACCTCATGAAAGGCACCCCTCGCCCGGGCCTTTGCCCCCACAGTCCTGTGGCAGAGTGCCACCTGCGTCCATTCCCAGCCCTAACCCTGCTTGGCATGATCATCTCTTCTTTCTCATCTTTAAAAAGCAAACTAATAAATACTTTAGATAAATAAAACTGTGAGAAATGATATGAGGGAAAATACAGGCAGCTGTGAAAGAAAATGACAGGAGGTCTTACCTAGGTTTGGGGGTCTGGGTAGGTCTCTGAAGATACGGCATTTAAACTAAGACGTGTCCCGACTGACTGGGAATGTGGGAGGACGCTGCAAACAGAGGGAGCATCGTGTGCAGAGGCTTGAGGTGGACAAGTGCTTGATGTAGCTGAACTCGGGGCACCAGTGGGCCTGGGTCGTGGCTTATCCAAGAGAAACGTGGCGTCCCAGGAGCAGAGGAAGGTAGGACTGGGCCAGGTCATGCAAAGCCTGTGGGGTAATTTCTAAATTTGTCCACAAATTCTTTGGTATTCATCATGTCAAAAGGCAAATACTAATCTCTCTCCCCTTAGTGTAGTCTGTCTTTGACGACTAGAATGTGGTGCAAGTGTCAATGTGTGATGTTCGAAATTAGGACGGAATCAGGACACTGCAGCTTCCTCCTCGCGCTCTCTCTCAGACCCCTTGCCCCAGCAGAAGCCAGCTGCCACACTTTTGTGACACTGCAGCCCTACGGAAAGGTCCACGTAGGACTCCCACCCACAGCCGTGTGAGCCGTTTCAGAACAGGTCCTCCCGCCCGTTAAATCTCGGGCAACACCCTAAGTGCAACCTCGTGAGAGACCCAGGCCAACCCCCCCACCAGCCACTCCTGGATTCTTAACCCACAGAAACTATGAGATAATAAATGATTGTCTTGGGCTGCTAAGTTTTGGGGGTAATTTGTGACGCAGCAATAGGTAAATGATACATGCAGCTCGGTAGACCATGTAAAGGAACTTCAAGTTTAGTATATGGAAAGGAAAGTCACTGAATAGTTTTGAGCAGGACCATTGCTTAACCAGATTTATTCTTTTGAAAGAATCACTCTGGTTGCTGCACGAAGAATGGCTTGGAGATGGCTGGAAGCAGGAGAGATGAGCACGGCTGAAACTGGGCTGGTCAGAGTACATTTGGCTGCAAGTGTCTGAAATTCCCAACTGAAAATGACTTATACAATAAGAAGATTTATTAACTCAACTTTTAAGAATTCCAGGTGTAGGGTGGCTCTAAGGGTACTGTAGTCTCCCCTTATCCATGGGGGATGTGTTCTAAGACCCCCAGTGGAGATCTGGAACCTTAGATGGTACCAAACTCTATATATACTATAATAAATTTTTTCCTATGTATACATACCTATGATAAAGGTAACTTATAAATTAAGCACAGTAAGAGATTGGCAACATTAATAATAAAATAGAATGATTAAATCAATGTACTGTAATAAAAGTTATGTGAATGTGGCCTCTCTCTCTCTCAAAATATCTTATTGTACTGGACTGTGAGTAACCACAACCACAGAAAACAAAACCTGGGGCCTACTGGCACATAATTGTGGGCCACTTGTAGTTAATTCAATGGTTCATCAATATCAAAGGCCATCTCTCCCGAAGTATCTCTGCTTAGGAGTGTGGGAACCTCTCCCAGGTGCTCGCAGCAGGTTTCCCCTCACACATCACCAATCTGAATCGCATCACACACTCATAGCTAATCCATCCCAGCAAGGATAAAACCATGATTGGTTCAGACTAGACATTGTGGTGGTCTGGAGTAGGATTGTGGTGTGAGATCAAAAGAAATGGATGGATTTGAGATATATTGTGTAGAAACCAAGAGAAATAAAGGAATCATGCATGGCTCTCAGGTTTTTGGCATGAGCAAATAGGGGTTGTTATGGTCTGGATGTGTCCCCCAGAGTTTATGGGTTGGGAGGTGGGGCCTAATGGGAGACGCTTAGGTCATTAGGGCTCTACCCTCATGAATGGATTAATGCCTTTATTATGCAGGTGGGTTTGTTATCACAGGAGTGGGTTCCTTAAAAAGGGCAAGCTTGGCCTCCTCTTGCATGCTTGTGTGAGCACACTTGCTCTTGCTCTCCTCCTCCCTCCCCTACTTTGTCCTTTTGTTGTGGGATGACACAGCAAGAAGGTCCTTGCAGGATGCCAGCCCCTTGGTCTTGGACTTCTCAGTCCCCAGAACTATGAACCATTACATTTTTGTTTATTATTAATTACCCATGTGTGGTATTCTGTTATAGCAGCACAAAATGGACTAGGATAGTGTATAAAAGTATCATTTTCTAAGGTGATAAACCTGGGAGAGACAGCTTTATGTAATGGGGGAAATAAAGACCTTGCTATTTCTCTGGACAGGGTTCATTTGGCCCCATTTGCTAGTTACCATCATATGCTTGAAGGATACAGCACCTTTACTGCAAAGATGGAGGCACCGGTGATAAATGTCTAGCGCTATAGCAAGTTGGTTAGGGAGTACATTTAGTGAGGAAGACCTTTCTAACTAAATAAACCACAAAAGCTGCAGAACTTTTTTTTTTTTAAACTAGGAAGGCTTGCTTTAATGATCATTGTTGAAGACATTAATTGATATGTAAAATTGTAGGATGGATTTCAGTGGGTGTCTCTGGATCATTTCCTCCGCAGTGGACACTTTCATTAACTTTCTTGGCGGTCAGATGCATTGCCTTTCAACTTCCATGAATAATAATGACTTGAACATTTGCCTTGAGGTTATACCTTCTATTTTTAAAGCTCTTTGCTACATTAATGGATTGATCCATAAATGTATAAAAGTATTGTTATTATTTGAATGTCCCTTCTAAAACTCATGTTGAAATTTAATTACCATTGTGATGGTATTAAGGGAGGGGGCTTTTAAAAGATGAGGAGGTCATGAGGACTCTCCCCAATTCAGTTTGGGACTCAGAAGAAGACAAGGAAACTAGAGAAAGTTTGAAACTTTTTAGAGGTTACTTACAAGTGGTTGTAATCAGGATGTTGGTAGAAATATGGATGGTGAAGGTTATTCTGATGAGGTCTTAGAGGGAGATGAACAACAAGGTATTGGAAACTGAAGTGAGTGCCATCCTTGTTACACAGTTACAAAGAACCCGGTGCAATTGTGTCCATGTCGTAGGACTTTATGGAATATAGAACTTAAGAGTGATGAACTAGGATATCTGGGGGAAGAAATCTTTAAGAAGCAAAACTTTCAGGCTGCTACATGCCTACTTTTAACTGCATATAATAAAGAAAGAAATGACTTACAGATGGAATTTATAATTAAAAACAGAATGGAAAGATTTGGAAAACTCGCATCCTGGTCATGTGAAGAGCAAACCAAAGATGTGGCCAAGCAACTCTTTGCTCAAGAGATGACCATGATAGGAAGGAGTCAAGTGCTACTCATAATGATCATAGGAGAAAGACCCCAGAGGTATTTCAAAGATGTTTAAGGCTTCCCCTCCCATCATAGGCTGAGAGCTCCAGGAGGACAGCACAGTTTCAGGAGATGGGCCCAGGGAACCTTCCATGGGCTCACTGCTCAGAGCCTCTTTTGGTCTCTGCTCCCTGCATTCTGGCACAGTGCTCCTTGGTCACCTCAACTGTGGCTCAAGTGGGCTCAGGTGTTGGTCAACTCATGGCTCCAGAAGGATGAGTCACACACCTTAGTGGCATTATGTGGTGCTAATTCTGAAGGCACACAGTGTGCAAGAGCTGCGAGGGCAGGGATTCTTCCACCTAGATTTCAAAGGATGCTGTAGGCAGCTTGGGGTCCCAGGCAGAAACCTGCTACAGAAGTGAAGCCTCCACAGAGAGTCCCCCACTAGGGCAATGCATAGTGGAGCCGTGGAAGTGGGGTCACCCCCAAAACCACAGAACTGTAGGGCAAGCAGTGTCCAACTTCAACCTGGGAGAGCTGCAGACACAAGACTCCAATCTATGAAAGTTGTTACATGGGCCGAGCCCAAAAAAGCTATTGGAAAGGGCTGTCTGAGGCATCGGGCATCCAGCCCCCACTCCAATGTGCCCAAGATGTGGGACATGGAGTTAATGGAGATTATTCTCCAGCTTTAAGATTTAATAGCGTTCCCCGTATTGGGTTTTGGACTTACGTGAGAACAGTTACTTCTTTTTTCCTGTCTACTTCTTTCTTTTGGAATGGGAATATCTATCCTATGCTTGGCCCATCATTGTATTTTGGAAGTAGATAACTTATCTAATTTCAAAAATTCACAGCTGGAGGAAATTTGTCTGAGGACGAATCACATCTTAAATCTCACCCATGTCCGATTTAGATGGACTCTGGACTTTGACTTTTGGGTTGATACTGGAACAAGTTAAGACTTTAGGGGCTGTACTGAGATGGAATGAATGTACTTTGTATGTGAGGAGGACATAAATTTTGGGATGGATGCTGTGGTTTAAATGTCCCCTCCAAAACTCATGTTGAAATTTAGTGACAATATTGACAGTGTTCTTAAAGAAGTGAAACCTTTAAGAGGTAATTAGGTTATGAGGGCTCTGCCTTCATGAATAGATTAATGTCATTATCATGGGAGTGATTAGTTATCACTGACATGGACTCCTGATGAAAAGATAAATTTGGCCTCCATTTTCTCTCTGTCTCACATGCACACTTTCTCGCCACATGGTGCCCTTCCACCATGTTATGATATGCAGCACAGAGGTCCTCGCCAGATGCCAGTGCCATGCTCTTGGACTTCCCAGTCTCCAGAACTATAAGCCAAATGAACTTCTTTTCTTTATAAATTACCTAGTCTGTGGTATTCTGTTATAGCAGCAGAAAATAGACTAAGATGGCCACATTAAAAAAAAAAACTCATCACATTTTTATACCCTATATCATTTTAAATGCAGTTAAGATCAAAGCTCTATGTGAAAACTTAGTTTGAAATTTATTGAATACCACCTGTGTGTCAGGCACTGTCCTAGGTGCTGAGAGTTCAATTCTGATAGTAAGTGCTCAGTCAATTAAATGAATAAGCTTTGACTTATTTAGCCAAGGAAGTGATAGGAGAGGCTCATGATCCATGAAAACTGGTGATATTCCTTTTTGGCAGAAGCTTCCTTTTCCTAGAAATGATGGAGAAAAAATCACCTGGGTCCTTGGGTCCTGGGATTTTACAAGAAAACTGACAGAGCTAAGACCTGATGGGATCTCGCTCAGTGCAAATCTTGTTTCTACATAGGTATGGCACATGGTTCCTACAAAGATGCAGAACCTTTAAATCAACCTGAGATTTGCGGTCCTGAGAAGGAGTTCCAAAAGCCTGAATATAAATTGTGGTGACATTGGATTTGCTTGGCTGGAATTCCATGCTTAGGTCTGCAGATCAGCTGAACACACTTCACCTGTCTTCATTTTTCTTTCAATTTAATTTAATTTTCCTTAATTTATTTCTTCCTACCTGAAATAAACTTATTATTTTTTTTGTTTTTATTATCTGTTTCCTACAGAGACACTTAGGATGGTGCCTTGCACAGAAAATGGACTTAGCAAATATTTGCTGTCTGGATGCATGAAATCCCTTCTCCTGCTTGAAGTTTTTCTATTTAGCTCTTCTCCCTCTGGATTCCAGTTGTGCCAAATGTTATTATGTATAGTAAGTTCTTGTTTGGGACTTAACTGTTTAAAATTGACAAATTTACACAAGGCTGTAAGATCCTTGGGGCCAAGGACCAAATCTTATAGTTCTCTTAAAGCCTCCCAATCTTAGATAAAAAGGAGTCCATTAGATACCAGTTGATCAAAGTGTGACCAGGGAGGAATTTGGGAAGGGCCCTTTCTCTACTCATCGAGTTCCCAGGAACAGCAGAGATCTGTGGCTAAGGAGGAGAACTGTAAGTCTTGCACCAGCTGTGGGATATTGAGTCATTTCTGGGCAATGCATTCAGCTCTGCAGCTATATATCTTTGTGTGCAATTGAGTAGTGCCATGAAATTGTCAGTTGTGTTTTGTGTGTGGCTTGGAACTGACGTTTGCTGCCAGTTCACACCCTCTGGTAATGCACAATGGAGTTAGATTTGTGTATATTTAAGAAAAAGCAACAACCAGTAAAATGTTAAGTAATAACATGTGCTCCCCACCCATTAAGGATGAGAACAAATAGATACTGATGGCAGAGAAATTGCTGGGTGCACATAGTTGGAGTCGGGAACTAAGGACAGAATTTATTGCAGCAGAATTCTGGTTGCTTTACTCTTGAAGTCGTGTGAAATGAATGAGGATAAATGTGATTGAAATTAAGAAGATGCTTTTCTTATTAACATCTTTGGGACTGTGTGGCTCACCCTTTCCGCATTCACTGTGAGACAGTGCTCACGTTGTCTCCAAGGAAGCATTAAGTTCACACGGTATTTGCAATTGATGGGTTGTCCAGAACGCAGAACGGTTTCCAATAGCTGGATTGTCAGCGAACTGGCAAGGTCAAAATGTGGTTTTGGGGTCCCATGGATCTCACTCTTTAGAGAGACACCCTTTGGAGCAAGAGCCAGGATGGAGAATTCCAGTTTCTCTGGCCAGCACAGGCAACTTAAGTTATGTTTTGAGGCACTCAGAAAACTGTCAAAAATGGCTTCTTTTTAAAGAAAATATTGATTTATTAATTTATTTAACAATAACAAAAATAAACCTACTACATGGTAACATAATTTACATATTCTTAGGAAAAATTTTCCAAAACGAAAACATAGTATTGAGAACATTGTATGTTTTTGCATTATCTCCTCAACCTCTGGCTTAGCAGAGGTTAGCTTGATTCTCATATGTGATTCTGCATTTACTCTGTTGCATTGTACTGTTTCCTTGAGGTATATAAATAAAATCTGGTCTCTCTCAGGTCCATAGTTGAAACAGTAGGGACTATTTGTAACGGCCTTTTCAGATAGTTGTGGATATTCTTCTTTTGATATTACACTAAAGCTTCCAAGTGGTAGTTTCTGCAATATGGAACCTGAAACCATATCAATTAACTTTTTACATTTTATTATATATAATCTATTGGTCTAACTTACCATTTTAGTGGATCTTTTACCCTTGGATGATTTTATAATATCATACATTATTTGTTGGGAAAATATTAGTTCACTGAGTTATGCAGATCTTCCAAATGTTGACCCAAAGTGGCTTCTGAGATGTCATAAAAATTGCTTTCAACTAATTTTGGACTTTCATAAAAGTTACAAAAATAGTACATAGTTTTAGTATATCCCTCATCCAGTTTCTCCCAAGGTTGGCGTATCTCATAACTATGATTATCGGAACAAGGACATTAGCGCTGATTCTATACTGTTAGTGAAACTAAAATCCTTATTTTAATGTCTCCACTTTCCCCACTGATGCCCAGGATCTCCCATTACATTTAGTTGTGATGTTTTCCTGGCTCCTCCTCGCTGGAATGGTTCCTAAGTCTTTTTTTATCTTCATGATCTTGAAACTTTTGAGGATTACTGATCGGCTATGTTGTAGATCATCCCTCAGTTTGGATCTGTCCAGTATCGTCTCATGACTCGATGAGGCTCGGCATATTTGGCAAGAGCACCACAGAAATGATGCCGTGTCTTCCTCAGGGCGTCGTATCACTGAGTTCCTGCCGTGGAACCTGACCACGTGGTTACGATGGTGTCAGCCAGTTTTCCTGACTGTGAAGTCACTATTGCTGCCTTTGCAGTTAATAAGTATGTTGGGGAAGATACTTTGATACTAAGAAAATGCTGTTTCTCTTCTAACTTTCATGCACTAATTTTAGCATCTCTGACCTACAAAACTTTTAGGTGTCTCAGATCTACAAAAATTATTACTGTGGAGTTTGCCTGTTATTACCATAAAGTTTCCTATTTCCCTCTTTTCTTCTACTCTTAGCAATTGGAATTCTGCTCTAAGGAAGAACATTATTTTCTCCCCCTTGTTATTTATATTAATATTTATTAATATAAATAAGTCAGTATGGTTATATAGTCCAATGCTAGAGTGATTTGTTTTGTGACTCAAATTGCTCCAGATTTGGCCATCAGGCACTCTTTCATCCTGGAGCCCTTATCATTTTCCGAGCACTCCCTGATTTTATGGCACCCCATAATGCTCCCAGCTCATCCTACACTGACCCTGCCCCAGCCGTGGAGTCACTGAGTGACTTTTGAATAGGAAATACTGTAGGGTGCTGCATCATCACTTTAGCCTTGAACTTCAGATCCAGCTTATTTAGAAATCAGTGAACCCATTGGAGGCAAGACGACCTATCATATTGCTCCTGAAATCTATCTGGTGATAAGTACATGAAAACGTGAACCCGGTTAGGAAGGTTGGAGATGTTTTTCACAACACAGGTGGAGGGGAGAGCTCGCAGCGTGGGAGACAGGGGCTGAACAACTGAAGCACAGGTTTGGGGGCATCCCTACCACCTATCTGTGTGTCATCACACAGGTCACATTGCAACTCTACATGGAGAGCCAGTTTGATTGAATATATGACTAACAGACTTGCTGTGGGGATAAGATGAGCCTTGCATGAAAATGCTTTGGAAACTGCAGAACGTTGTGGGAAGGTGAGTGTTAGTGCATGGCTTGTGTAAACACTTACTCATCCTCCTCACGGTGGAGTTGAAATGGACCTGAAAGCCCGCCCTGTTCAACACCTGTGTTCTACAGGAAGGGCAGCAGAGTCCCAGACATGTTAAATAATTTGCCCAAGGCTTCGGGGTGGTAGAAATGACCAAAACCAAGGTCTGATCCCTAGTTGGGTGTTCTCTCCGTTACAACACCCACTATTTAAGCAAGTTTTTCATCACCAAGGCTGGGGGTAGATACCATGATGTTTTTTAATATCTGCTTCTATAATGGAATTCAGTTTGACCAGGGAAACGGAATGTCAGTTTTACCTTCAGAAATGTAGTTACTTAAAATTTGTCCTGTATTCATGTTCACTCTTATACTTGGCTCCCTAATTAGGGTAGGGCTACTTCATTTCTGCAAGAAACGGCACACGATAAGGTATCTCTGTTCTTGGAAAATTACTGTCTGAAGCTGGTTCTGGGAAGTGATTCCCATTCTGCTGAAGGAGACTCCTACACACTGTGGCAGTGACTACGTGATGTCAGACATCTGGATATTTGGAAACATTTAGGCGATCGTCTGCATGTTGTCTCTGTTTTTATTCCAGATGTTTGAAATCACGAAGACAAAGTCTCTGTGTCCAGAATATCAGAGAAGAAAAGATTTTATTTTAAAAATCATTTGTATTTTCGTAGTATCTCAGATCAGGGCTTCCTCCCACAGCCCACCCTGCTGGAATATTTTTTTGAGAAACAACTAGTTACTTTCATAGGGTCCTGATTCTCAGATTATTTTTCCTGTTCAAACCAGTAGTGGTCACCTATTGTAATCTGGGATTCAGTACCCACCTTTCCACTGGGCAATTGTGTTCTCATTCTCTGTAGACCTGGGCAGTTGTCAGTCATGATGTCTTGCCCGCCCTCTGGAAGCAGACGTGGACACATGACTAGATCTTGCTGATCTCAGAATCCTATCCCTATCAATGGTAGTTGAGCAGGACTAATCATAATATTGTATTTCTGGGTCTAGCTATACCTGAGCTGGACCCCAGGACTTAATAATCAAGTGAACTGATAAATTCGTCTTTTGTTTGGCCGGGTGCAGTGGCTCATGCCTGTAATCCTAGCACTCTGGGAGACCGAGGCAGGAGGATCGCTTAAGCTCAGAAGTTCAAGACTAGCCTGAGTGAGAGCCAGATACCATCTCTACAAAAAATAGAAAAATCAGCTGGATGTGGTGATGCGCACCATAGTTCCAGCTAGTTGGGAGGCTGAGGTAGGAGGATTGCTTGAGCCCAGAAGTTTGAGGTTGCTGTGAGTTATGATGAGGGCACTGCACTCTACCCAGGGTGACAGAGTGAGACCCTATCTCAAAAAAATAATAAAAAAAATTCCTCTTTTGCTAAATGCATTGAGTTGGGTTTCTGTCTCTTGCAACCGCAAGAGTCCTGAGAAATACCAAGTCCTTATCTCAGGGACCATCCCTCTTACCTACTAGAATGCAGTCCTGGGCCTGCCCCATCACAGGTGACCAATAAATGCATATTGAATGAATGGGTACATTGGGGATAAACATAGTATGGGATTTTTCAGTCCAAGTGTGTGAGTCTATAGTGTCAAACTTTTCTTTCAGTGGTCATTTATCAAGGTACAAGAGACAAATAGGGGATGGAATGATTTATTTTTAATTATCAGCGAGCAGCAGCATAACTCAAAAGGATGAAAAGAAAGACAAGCAATGTATCTGAATAATTCACACACTGGGTAATTAGCTGGAATGGTTAGCATTACCAGAAACTCCACTGCTCAGGATCCTTTTGTTCAGCCAATAGCTACAATCTGTCTCATTTCATTACATCAGATTTTTAATGAGAAGGGAAGGAGGAAGAAAAGACACCCATTTGTTAGACCTCTTCTGCGTTCCAGACACGAGTTTGGGCGGCGAAGCCAGCTTCATGGGCGAGCCCGGTGCAGTCCCACAGGCCCCGAGCACAGAAGGGCCTGGGGCTTGGTTTAATGCTCTACTGTCACCAATTTGAAATTCTTAACTGTTGAACAAAAGTGCCACATTCTCAGTTTTTACTGGGGCTTGCAAATTCCGTAACCAGTCCTACTGGAAAGTTTGAGTGACAGCCTCTGAGCCTTCCTCCGCCTGCTCTGCTTCCACACAGGTGAGAAGAGGGGGCCTTGCGTTAGGGGCCACATCTGACCCTGGGGAGACAGACGCGGAAAGCGTGAGACTCTGTAAATTGAAGGAGTCTCTAAACACCACCTGTGTAATTGGGCTAGAAACCCCTCAAGTTCTTTCTCTTCATCTGGCTGATATTTTTTGAGGGCCTGATACTCGTCAAGCACTTCACATGCATTTATTCACTGAATAACGCACATCCATTGAGCTCCAGCTCTGTCCCAGGCCTCGTGCAGGCTCCAAGAATCTGGCAATAAATGAGGTCAGTGAGATCTCAGCTTTCATAGAGGGCACTGTCGTGTGTGTGTGTGTGTGTGTGTGTGTGTGTGTGTGTGTGTGTGTGTGTGTGTGTATGTGGGCGTGACAGAGAGAGAGAGAGGGAAACAGTTCGAGGGGACAGAGAGAGTTAACAATAAATAAGTTAACAAGCTGGATCATTTAGGATGTGATAGTTATTATACCATAAAAGAAATACAACTGACCTTGAACAACTCGAGTTTGAACTTCCAGAGTCCACTTTTACATGCATTTTGTTCAACCAAATATGGATCAAGGATACAAGGGCTGGAAATAACTTAGCATGTTGCATTAGCTGTACCACAGCTCTTTGAGGCAGGTGCTGTATTATCTGCATTTTGCAGATGAGGAAACAAAGCCATGGGAGGAAAAGAAATTTGTCAGGGATACAGTTCATGGGAGACTAAAAATTAAATTCTGTTTCCAAACCTGGTGCAATTGATCACTCCACTCTGGCCTCCCTGGGGCAGTAAGCTCCTGAAGGAATTTGTTTTACATGGGGACAGCCTTGGAAGGGACAGACACTTAAATCTGAATTGAGAGATCTCTGACCACATAAATACTTATTGCAAATTTGCGTTACATTTTCTGGTCTTCTACTTTTATTTTTCCAGCACAATTTATATCCCAGGGATCCATAAATCCCAGTGGAAGGCTGCAGTTTGATTTGGGGGTGGTGGCGGGCAGGAGGTAAAGAGTGTGTCAAGCTGACTATTGCTCCATCTCACCTGAGTTCAGGTGCTCCTTACTTTGAATTTGGGGTTCCAGTGCCCTGGGAAATAAGGATCTCAGCTCCTGTGACATTGGTCACAGGCCACTGTCAGCCTGGAACCATGTGCATCCAGTGGGCTGCTCATGGCACTCGGCACTGATGAAGGGTGTGGACACCCTGTCACTTCTGGTTTGAACCCTGTCCTTGGAAAGCCCTGCCCCCAGGCGCTAAGTGGATGAGGAAGCTGAGGAAGGCTGCTGGTAGTTGTGGTGATCCTATTTCCATCTTTAACCTGGAAAAAAAAAAGCTACCAAAATTCCATCTTGCTCTATGTCTCATAGAAGAAGGAAACTTTTGCATTCATTGCCTCACCTGAAATTATTCTGGCTGGATTTCAAAACCAATAATAATGAGTATTTAAATGCAAGACATATTCACTTAAATGGTGAATATTAATAATCATCGTAAAAGATACTAAGATGATTTTGACCTTCAACATATACTTGTGTACATAGCTAAACACACTAAAATTTGTGTTTGTGTTTGTTTCAAACCATGAATTTCCATGCATTATGGTTAATTATTGGGTCAGTTCATTGCTTTATTGCTTTGGCTAAAAGATTTATTGAAGCATGAGTGAAATGTGATTTTTAAAGGTAGTTACAAAAATCTACATATGAGAAAGCTAGAGTGGATTTCAGTACATAAGAAAGCTATTTTTAGGAAGATTAAAAACTTAAAAAAATTACAAAAAATAAACGAAAACTATTTTTGATAGTTTCGGAAAAGTCACCATTTTTGGTGTTTTAAATCACGATGCTATGTTAATGACAGTAGCCCAAAGCACAGTTGATTCTGACTCTTGGTTTAGCGCAAGGAAAGAAGCTCAAAAGTTGTGCACAAGACTGTGTAGCAGGAAACAGTTTCTCATTTCTGGTCTTATTCTTGGGTGGGTATTGATTAAAATCTCTAAAAAAGGTCAAATGTATATGGTTCAGTTTGGATTTTCTACAGACAGGGAGGTGTTTGAGTCTAGATAGATTTCCAGTTCGACTGTGTTTTATTGGGGTTGAATCTTCAGGAAGCTCTTTAGGATAGATTTAGGTCTCCCTTTAGGAATGAACATTTCTTGGAGTTGCACTATGGCTGGGATCCTCGCACCATTTATAACTCTAGTTGGGGGGTGTGGGTGGATGTCAAAAAGCAATTTTACTAATGTGCTTCCTTTGTATAATTCCCCACCCCACCAGGTACATTATTATTAGAAGGTCCGCTTTGCACGAGGGTGCCTAGTCCATGCTAAAGGGAGATTCTGCAAAGCTCCTTCCTTCCTGAAGGTATCTGGGCCCTGCCATAGTTTGATGTTGGCCAATTTAGGAGTGACATCTCCTGGCCAAGGGCAATCTTATTATTTTCCCACCCCTCCCTGTCTCATTTGGCTCCCTTTCTAGTCCTAACATTTTTTTTTATACTGTGTCCTATGTATTGAGGTGAAACCCTTCTCTTATTTTGCCATGTTGATAATGTCACAGTGACCTTCTTACAAATTACTACCTACCTGAGCTGATTTTCCAGTAATTATACCTCTTCTGGCTACAATTCCAGGCTCACACCAGACTTAACACATGCACAAGAGTTCTGTAACTGCGCGGGTTTGTGAGAAAGGTCTAGTTGCTGGTTTTCACATGTGAGATGAGGCTCACCCTACCCCACATATGCTGCGATGCCATACACAAAAGGAAATTTGAGAAAAGTGCCTCTATCCCATCCTTCAGTGGAGGAAGTACACAAAAATGCTTGGAAAGTGGCTCTCTGGCAGAAACCAGAAAGTTCTGCTGAACTTGCCCAATTAGGTACTTTAGAAAGCAAATTGGCCACAACAACAAATTGGGGCAGAAATCATTTTCCTGCATATTTCTTAAGTTGCTTTCTTTTCTTTCCCAGAGAAATGAGGGAAAACTTGCAATAAAAAAGGAGGACTCTTCTTTTCATGAGCATTAAAAACGCGCCTGCTCTCTAATTGCACGGGCTGCGAAAACGCTGTGCTCAGTAACCTCGGTCACAATTCCCAAATACCTACGGGCTTCATGCCTTTACAAAATGTCCCAGTTCATTCTCTTCAGAAGATCACAGACCGAGTCTGCATTATGCCCCAAGTGATTCTTTCCCACGGAATCTGCTGTTGTTGGGAGAGCCCTGGTGCAGCCACGTGGCATCCGATAAAGGTCATCTTCTGTTGTTGGTATCCACATGTTGACAGTACCCACATGCTTTCTGCTCCAAAGACAACAGTTTTCTCTGATTAAATCATGTTCCTTTGCTTTGCAAGTTAATGCTCACACAGAGACCTGGCTGGGGAACCCCCCTCCCCACTCCAGGAAATGGAGGGGTTTTTGTTTCTGGGTCAGCGGTTGATGCCTTCCCTTTGCCACGCCTGGCAGGCAGCCTTTAGTGGAGGTTGTGTGAGCACTGACATGTTTGGTAACTTGAGGAAGAGATGGAGCAATCGGTTATCTGCTTTGATATCACTTAGCAGACCGCAGAGTGGCCATCTTGAATTGATTGCCCCGGCGACACAAGTCAGCAGCGAGCTCCCTGCCAATCCCGCGTGCCAGCAGATGGCTCCAAATGAGGTCATTGTTTTGACAGTTTCACAAAAGAACCCCAAACAGCCTGAACAAACCCTCACACATGTTGGATCATCCAGAACAGTTGTGAGATGAAAAATGAACTCGGACCAAAACTCTGGGAAACGTGAAACACCACTGAGGATTTCTCTCCGGCTCCTCACATCCCTGGAAACCCCGAGCGAGGCTGGAGAAGGTTGGCACGATTCCCCTCCCAGCCTCTCCTCTGCCCTGGGTGTTGGAACTGCTTGGGTGGCAGTGATTATCTGATTAGGGGGAAGACAATTATCTCAACCCTCAGTGATTGCAAGCTCCATTTAGAAGCATCTTGGCAGCCTGGGTGCTGATATTCTTGGAACACTCTGTGTTTTTCATCAATTCCAAGAGTATATGTGTAGC
>CAUYRT010084068.1:0-124659 GCA_963574885.1 Lepilemur ruficaudatus | reverse complement strand
AAAGAGAAGAGACATTTGAAAAAAGAGGCAGGCTTTATAGTCATGCATCCACCAGCCACGGAACACCTGGAGCAAAAACAAACAGTAATGTGCAAAAAAAAAAAAAAAAAAAATTCTCCTCCAGAGCCTTAGAAGGAACATGCCCCTGTCAACACTTTCATTTTATACTTTTAGCCTCAAGAATTGTAGGAGAATAAATCTCTGTTGTTTCTAGCTACCTGGTTTGCGGTAATTTGTTTTGGCAGCCCTAGGAAATTAATACACCTAGTACAGACTAGTAATGATCCAAAAGTAAGGACTAAGAGGCAAGATACCGACTCTAACAACGCTTTCTCTACCCCTAGATCAAAGAATAGGAAAGAGTGAAAGAGTGTGAGAGAAAGTGAGATGAAAAGAGTGAGAGTGGCAGAGCACGAGATGGAGAGAGCCTCTTCAGCTGGTGGGGCTGGGATCCTCAGACGTGGCAGGACAACCGAGCCTCAGGGAGAGGTCAGCAGACAGACAGGAGAGGCTCATCCTGTAGCTTTAGGGTCAATTTTCAAAGACACTCTGTCCATTGAGCCTTTCTTCCCTCTGTGACCTATCTATGCTCTGGACCACATATGGCATTCGTGCATTATCATGGAGGATTCCTCAGGAATATTTTTAGCTTTGAACTGTTAAAATACAATAAAACATATATTTAATGGCTAGCCCCACTGTGGGAACCATATCCTAGAGGGTATCACTGGGGAAGTCAGAGCAGGAATGTCATAGCTACAGAGTAGCCCTAGTCACAGTGAGTATTCTCTGCTTGTTTTCTGCCACAAGTCTGATAAGAATTCATTTTTGTTAATTATTAAAAATATTAGTTTACCTGACATTTTGATAGTGTGTGGCTAGTGTAATTGTGCTTTCACGCAAACTGTCTCACTTAATTTTTAAAATAGTCCTTGTGGTATATAAGAATAGGCATTATGATTCTTTTTTTAATCCTTATTTATTAAATGAAGAATCTGGGTATTTAGTGACTTCCTCCAGGTCATAAAGCAAATCATGGATGGAGCTGGAATTAAAATGGAGAATTACTATTCATTTTTCCAGTATTAATTCTGTCTCTTGCTCATCAACTTTGTTCCACTAACCATTACTGAGCATGTACTATACATAATGCTAGGCATCAGAGAAGAAGGAGCACATAGGATGCAAGACAGAGTTCTTGACTTGAGGAACTTTGTAGTCTTCACAGAAAGACAAAGGTCTGCCTAACTTTAAAGCAAAATGAAGTATATATAGCAAAACTCTGTGATGATACCCTAAAACAATAAGATTTTGATGTAATTAGTGGTTGACCCCTTTTGTCCAATTAGCACCTACTCTTATTTATACAAGGGGGTGGGCAAGGTGGACATAGGGAGGTAAACAATGTCAGGAAGGGAAATGGGTTGGCAAGTATGAAAATGCAGGGGATCTCTACACACACGTATTCTCCCAGTTGAGAAACTGAAACCACTAAATGGGAGAATTTGTGATTTTGCTGTCACTATCCTGCATGTGTCAGCCAGCTGCAAGACCCAGAATCATCTCTATTGATATTTAAGCCAGAGCAGACAACTATCAGTCAGTGGGATCCAGGATCAGCATGGATTTGGGTCTTGCATCCAGACTCCTGTTCCAACTCTGCTCAAACCAATGCAAATTCTGCTTTTTAGGACTTAAAAAGATCATTATGTAGTCCAAATAAGATATCCGACAATGAAAGAAAATGAAATTAAAGTGTAAATAAAAGCTGTTGGATGGTTGAAGTGCCTTTATTAAAATCATTTTAAAATTGTTTTCCAGTTAATAAATTTTCTAGTTAAAATAATTGAAAAATATTTCACTTGAATTATTTATTTTGAAATTTGATTTCAAGCCAGTTTTCTTGCATCCATATCTTAGAGGCAGATGTTTCTTGCAGAGATGGTAGAACATAATTGCTTCTTCCCTAGTAGGATTTGTATCTAGACAGACATCAGAAAGCCAAACTAGATCCCACAAATAAGACACATTTGGGACCATTTCCATCATAGGCATACCTTGGAGATATGGTGGGTTTGGTTCCAGACCACCACAATAAGTGAATAATGCAATAGAGTGAGCCAGACAAAATTTTTGGTTTCCCAGTGCATGTAAAAGTTATGTTTAGACTATACTGTAGTACATGAAGTATACAATAGCATTAGGTCTAAAAAGAGTACATACCTTAATTAAAAAATACTTTATTGCTAAAAAATGCTTATGATAATCTGAGCCTTTAGAGAGTCATAATTTTTTGCTGGTGGAGGGTCTTGCCTGGATGGTGACGGCTGCTGACTAATCAGGATGATGGTTGCTAAAGGTTGGGGTGAATGTGGCAATTTCTTAAAACAGGACAACAATGAAGTTTTCTGTATCAATTGACTCTTCCTTTCATGAAATATTTCTCTGTAGCATGTGATGCTATTTCATAGCATTTTGCCCACAGAACTTCTTTCAAAATTAGAGTCAATCCTCTCAAACCTTGCTGCTTGCTGCTTTATAAATTAAGTTTCCTAAATCCTTTTTTTTTTTTTTTGTCATTGCAACAATGTTCATAGCATTTTCACCAGGAGTAGGTTTTATCTCAAGAAACATTTTTTTTTTTTTTTTTTTTTTTTTTTTTTTTGCTTATCCATTAGAAGTAACTCCTTACCCATTCAAATTTTATCATGAGATTGCAAAAAAGCAGTCACATTTTCAGGCTTCTCTTCTAGTTCTCTTGCTATTTCTGCCACATCTGCAGAAACTTCCTCCACTAACATTTTGAACCCCTGAAAGTGATCCATGAAGATTGGGATCAACTTCTTCCAAACTCCTGTTAATGTTGATATTTTGACTTCCTCCATAAATCATGAATGTTCTTAATGACATCCAGAATGGTCAATCTTTCTGGAAGATTTTAATTGTACTTTGCTCAAATTCAACAGAAAAAGAATCACTCTATGGAAGCTATTTCCTTATGAGAATTATTTCTTAAATAATAAGACCTAGAAATTGATATTATTTCTTGATTCATGGGCTGCAGAATGGATGTTGTGTTAACAGGCATGAAAATAACATTAGTTTCCTTGTACATCTTTATCAGAGCTCTTGGGTGACTAGGTGCATAGTCATTAAGCAAAAATATTTTGAAAGTAATATTTTTTTTTCCCAAGAAGTAGGTCTCAGAATAGTGGGCTTAAAATATTCAGTGAACCATGCTGTAAACAGATTTGCTGTCATCCAGGCTTTGTTGTTCCATTTATAGGGCACAGAGTAGATTTAGCATAATTTTTAAGGTTTTCAAAATGGTAAATGAGCATTGGCTTCAACTTAAAGTCACCAGCTGATTAGTCTTTAACACGGGAGTCAGTTTATTTTTTGAAGCTTTGAAGCCAGGCATTGACTTCTCTCTAGCTATGAAATTCCTAGATGGCATCTTCTTTTAATAAAAGGCTGTTTCATCTACATTAAAAATCTGTTGTTTAGCATAGCCACTTTCATCAATTCTCTTGGCTGGATCTTTGGACAACCTGCTGCAGTTTCTACAACAGCACTGAGTGCTTCACCTTGCACTTTTATGCTATGGAGATGGCTTCTTTCCTTAAACCTCATGAACCAGCCTCTGCTAGCTTCACACTTTCCTTCTGCATCTTCCTTACCCCTCTCAGCCTTCATAGACTTTGAATAGAGTTAGGGTCTTTCTCAGGATTAGTCTTGGGCTTAAGGGAGTATTGTGGCTGGTTTGATCTTCTACCCAGACCACTAAAACTTTCTCCATATCGGAAGAAAAGGCTGTTTTGCTTCCTAACAATTCGTGTGTTCACTGGAGTAACACATTTCATTTCCTTCAAGAACTTTTCCTTTGCATTCACAACTTGGCTAGCTGTTTGGTGCACAAGGCCTAGCTTTCAGCCTGTCTCACCTTTTGACATGCCTTCCTCACTAAGCTTAAATCATTTCTGGCTTTTGATTTAAACTAAGAGACTCTTCCTTTCACTTGAACACTTAGAGGCCATCGTAGGTTTACAAATTGGCATAACAGTTGTGTCTCAGAAAATAGGGAGGTTCACAGAAAGGGGGGAAAAGGGAGCAAACAGAAGTTTGCTGTTTTATATGGGCACGGTTTGTGGCACCCCAGAAAAATTGCAGTAGTAACATCAAAGATCACTGATCACAGACCACCGTAACAGATATAATAATAATGAAAAAGTTTGAAATACTGCAAGAACTACCAAAATGTGACACAGACATGAAGTGAGCATGTGCTGTTGGAAAACTGGCACTGATAGACACAAGGTTGCCACAAACCTTCGATTTTTAAAAACTCAATAAAACAAGGTATGCCTGTATTTTATTTACACTAAAGTTAATAACATTATCCTGATGTTCTCTTAACAAGTTGTACCTGTGTCCATTTGTACCCTTTTCACTCAATCGTAGTTACTGTGAGTGGACACAACCACATTCATTTATCACCTGAGGAAACTGATCCTCGGAGGTGTTAAGTGGCGAGTTCAGGGTCACATATATATCTATGAGTGGAACTGATTTATTTTGGACTCCAAGTCCTCACATGCTCACTTTACTACATCAGAGGACCTTTTCTTGAGTTAGCGAAAATGTCAAATATAACCTGAGAGCTAAATAACAAAAAAAATGATTCTTTGAGTATCAATATTTTATGTCATGGCCAAAATGTTAATGGCACCACAGACTAAATTGGAGACCTTACTTGCCTGATTATTGGACTGTGATCAATATTTTCGGTCCTGTAGTGATGCTAGTGCTGGGTGAGTTGGGGTGTGGGTGCAGGACCGCTAATTAGATGCAGCCTGGACACGGGCCTCTACTTCAGTACTCACTGATACACTCCATGTCACTGAGACTGTACTTTGCATCTCCTTTTCTTGGCAAATTATCAGCACTCAAAAGAAGCGTTTGAAAACCAAAGGGAAGCTTCAAGTGCAACAATGGGGATTTAAGAAATCTGAAATGGCAACCACAAAGAAAATTCTTCTAACAGTTTTTGAAGCTCGTTATTTCTTTAGCAAAATGTCCTTCTTGTAGCCTTTGAGAGACTTAAAGAAGTATTAAAATTAAAGAGGCTTCCTTGATGTTTGATAGTGACTTATGTAGAATGTGTTTTCGAATGGCAGTGAGGGGCTTTTCCAGTTACTCAGAGGAAATGAGATATTCCAATGTCAATTGAAAAACTGCAAAGTGAAGTTAAAGCAGGCAGCAAACTTCACAAAGCCAGAAGGCAGAATGTGATGGAAGAAACACCAGTAGGGTCTATCTAGGCCCCAGGCCTGTGCTTTGGTCATCTTATATTTTCAAGGTATTCCAAGAGGTGGTTAGGTCCCAGGGTGACTCTCTGCGGTAAGCACACAATAGCATGATAGTTAAGGGCATGGAATTTAGACTCAGCTCTGTGATCTGGGGCAGGTTTTTATCCTCCCTGTTCCTTTCACATATAAAATTGTTGTCACCTACTTATTTGCCATTCTATCTCCCATCTTAGTTGGGAGAGGCCTGATCCCAGACAACTGATCAAAAATGCTAGGGAGCATTCTCAGCTCCCTTTGCACCTAGCACCTGGATTTCATTCAATCCAATGAAATCCAGTGAGATCTGTGGGAAATCCACTTAGAGACTGCTGAGATGCAAGGGAGAAAACTCTCCTTTCCTGTGCCAGTAATTGTTATTTCATGGTGATACCACGACTGTAGCCACCTTGCAAATGTGATAGACAAGGCTGAGAAAGAAGCAAATTTACAAAAGGTGACATAGTGGAGAGATGCAAAGATCCTGGATTCTTAATGACATTTATAAATCAGTGCATCAGCTCTGGCACCTCCCTGGCTCCAGTCATCTTACTGTAAGAGATAATAATGGTCTTTAATGTTACACCAATTTTAGCTAGCTCTTCTGTAATTAGAGCTGAAAGGCTCATAACAGATACCGTAATCATTACTTTCAAGGTTATTGTGAGGGTTAAAGGAGAGAATGCATCTATAGTAAAATACAAGCCATTCAAATACAAGGCTTGGTGCACACACACACACACACACACATATATATATAGTGGATGATATTTGTAATACACAAGCTATTGTTCAAGCCTGACCATTGCCCTCGTCCATGTATATTGGCTCTATTTTGTTTCTGACTCTATTGCAAATGGTCAGGATCACCTCTATATTAAAACTTCATTGAGTTGACATTAGTAGAATTTGTTTTTCTTTATATGAACCAATGTTTCTTCAGCCACAATAGTCCAGTGCACAACTGGAATAACCTAAACTCCATTTGTTTCACTCCCACCCTTCCTACCTACTGAAAGAACTGACAATTTTCCAGTGATTTTCAGATATCTTCCAGAGTGAGTTACATGTTCTCCCCCAATAGACCTGACCTTTCTTGAGGTCAGCTGCCAAGACCTCCAGCTTCCTGACGAACAGCCAGGAAATGATTGCCACTGCCACCCGCTATGGTTACCTTCTACTTGGCATCGCCACCTCTGTTGGTGGCCCTGACTCTAGCAGACACTTCTGATGTCATGAAGACACTAGAACCCTCAACATGACTAAGTGGTACCTGCCGGATCATTCAGAATGCTAAAGCCATGACTGTTTTGTGCAGAAATGGGGGCTGCACATTTCTCCCTATTTTATGTTGCTCTTAGACATGTGGCTCTCAAGGTAGTTTTATTGAGACCCCAACATTTTTCAGGAATTTTAATGAAAATAAATTTTTAGACCTCTATCTTTGGCCTCTGTCTGCTTGCTAACCCTGTACACATTACCTCTCTTTTCTAGACTTAACTCCTTTGGAACAGTTAGTGGAGGCAATCCTCATACCTCACATGGAGTCCTTTCTTAATGTCTGTTGACTAAGGCTTGGCTGATGAGTTCTCTCTCTCTTTCTTCCTCTAGTTTCCCAGGAGCAAATATAATTTGGGCATCTCTTCCAACCAAACTTCTAGATATTTCCAGAGTCGTGTGAAACCCAACCATGCACAAAGCTTGGGTTTAATTTGAGTCTTTTCATTCTGCTTTCAGCAACTACCTAGAGTTGTCAATCAGGAAGAGCACCACTCATATCTTTTATTCCTGTCTCTTGCCATTGAGCAAGACACGTTTTACCAATTCAGACTAAAGAGAACATTAATTTTCCTCCAAACTTCAGACAGTTTTACTGCAAATGATAGTAAACTCCAGACATGCCTAATCGAATGTTTATAAACCTCAGTGTCCTGAAGTGATCCCAAGAGTTGGCCTAAATCCCTCATGCTGCAGCACAAAATGAAATTCTTCTCATATGATCTTTCTTGAAAACAGACCAGATAGTCCACCATTCCTCTCCAACTAGTGTCACTCTATAAGCTAATGAAAAATCATCTCCCAGACTTCTGTTTTCTTCTGAGTCAAAAATTCTAGAGACCTTAACTATTTTATCCCCTCATTGTTTTAACTTCCCAAGAAGCCTGTTTGCCTACTTTTAAAAAATGTCTTCATGCTCTCCCCTGCCTCCGATCAGATGAAGGGACTCCAGTTGCTTCGCTCTTTCTTTGTAAGTCCTACTTCTTGTGTTTTTGTAGCCATCATTGCTCCCTCCTGGACCTTCTCTAATATTTCTGTTCTGAATATAACTTCTTGGTAAAATTTGATGTTGGTCTTTCTCATGGAGGGTCAGTCTCTGCCAAAAAAATGATCAAATATTACCTTCATGAGGAGATGACTAAGTGATAACTTAACAGCTACTTCTATCCTTCAACCAGCCAATATATTAGCCCTTGGGAGAAGCATACAGATACAATTCATGAAAAATATATTGAGTAACAGGATGGGTACAGTGGCTCACGCATGTAATCCTGGCACTTTGGGAGGCTGAGGTGGGAGGATCACTTGAGGCCAGGAGTTCAAGACCAGGCTGAGCAAGAGTGAGACCCCTGTCTCTACAAAAAATAGAAAAATTTAGCCAGATGTGGTGGCACACCTGTACTCCTAGCTACTCTGGAGGCTGAGGCAGGAGAATTGCTTGAGTCCAGGAGTTTGAGGTTTCAGTGAGCTATGACGATATCACTGCACTCTAGCGCTGGACAACAAAGTGAGACCCTGTTTCACAAAAGAAAAAAAAAATGTGTAACAAAGGGCTCCCATAGATTCAAACCCTAAATATTTAGGGCATTTTCAAAATGACTCCCAGAGGAAACTCTCCTTGGAATAGTTGGCTTTATAACATATTTCTCTTGCTATGTGGGTGGCTTTTTATTATTTCCACACAGTAATTTAATTGTGACAGTTAAGTGACATGCTATACAGAACTGGTTTGTAGAAATAAATGAATAGGAGAAGAGAAGGAAAGAAATAGCAACACTGGAAAAGCCAAGAAAGTCCTACGTGCAGAGATGGGTTGGGTGTGGGCCAAGCAACCACGTGAAGTCCAAATGTCTGAAAACTAACTGGTAGGATAAAGTTTTCATATCAAAACACTTTCTTATAAAATTCCTCAGCTTTCCTGCTGAGCTGAAGATGCAACAGGAAGGGACACCCTGTACTCAATTTTCCTTTCTTCTTTCTGTGAACTCTAGTTTAACAAGGGTGGAGACATTAAGAAGGAAGAAACTAAAAACAAAACAAGCAATGGCCTCTAGAAATAGCGAGGGGCTTCAAATATTGAAATCCCATGAGGTGTCTCCATAGGAAAGCTACCTCGCATAGGGATAAACAGCAAATTTGTAACAAGTACAGGACATTACAAATCTGGAATGAGTAGCTCTGTTTTCAATCGCAGAAGTAGACTGCTACTAATAAGGTAGAGTAGACTATAAAATTATATTCATTCAAATCGATTTATGGAGACAGATCATGAGTATTGTATTAAATATATTTTTATGTAAACTAAAAAAAAAAGAAGCCTATCTGTCATCATCAAATGGTATCCCTCTGTCATCTCCTTGGAATATAGGTCTAGCTAATGTATTTTTCTATTTATATTTTAAACAATCCATGAATCTTATAAAATGTTTTAGGTCAACTTACGCAATCATTCCTTGAAGCTAGTTGATTTCTATGAATAAGAGAAAGGACTGACATTGCCAACCACGTTTAAAACCGCACAGAGATTATTTAGGTGTCCATTGCTACTATATTTTAAATTAGCAAAGGGAATTAAAACTAATTCTAGATGCATCAGATACTCAGTTGAAGGCAAAACATAAATCTAGCCCCATTAAAGTCTAAGTTTTACCATTTGGTAAAAGTTTGCCTTTTCAATAAAAAATCTTACTATTATAGAGCTTATTTTCTGATATTTCATTTTTGATTAGACCAACAATGCTGCACCCACTCAAATACCCTTTAAACTGACTCATCTGGTGAGAATACCTAACCCACAAGCCAGTCAGATTTGAATAGGTAGAGAGAAAAGGCATAATCAAGGGAGCATTTTATACTTTAACCACTGAGGAATACCTTTAGTTGCTGAAATATAGGAAATAATAAATCATCACAGAAACTAAATATGAACAAATGCTTTCTTTATTGTTTAAAGGAAAGAGAAAGCAAAAGTTTTTCTCTGCCTCAAGCAAGTCCATCTCTCATTGCTAAAACTCTCTGTTTCTATAGAGAAAAACAATAAGCAAACCATCCAAGTAATAATAACCTGGCCATATTCTCTTCTCCAAAATTCTACATGTCCATTTACACACATGGAGCCCAGCCATCTTTGAGGAGAATAAAGAAAGCTTGAAGGTCAAGTGAAATTTTTCTATCTCGTAAAGCAAGGCAGAGAATGAAAGATCACTGCTCAGATGTTCCTTTACAGACAAACACTCCTACTTCTTTTCGTTATGCTAACAATGGCTCAAGTCTTTATTTCACGTAGCTGTGGACATGCCAACATTGTTGTATTCTATCGTATGAGCCATTTCTTTTTTCAGTTAGTTAAAAAAAAAGAGAGAGATAAAATAAATCAGCTAAGTAATCAACCGTTTAACTGGCATTGATGAAGTGCCGCCTATGGGCCAGGCACTGTGCTAGAGTCTGGGAATGAGGAATAAACCAAATCTTCTTGTCTCAGTGCCTAAAAATTTAGCAGGGTCTCCTATAGCCAGGGAACTCAGTGAAGCACTGTGATAAGAGACAGTGATACTATGAACAAGACATAGACAGAAGGAAAAACAATTTCCTTTGCAAAGTGAACACAGGCTTTTCATCAGAAACTCCTTAACCCAGAGATTCGGATATTTATTTTTTAGATAGATAAAGAGACAGATGACATTCCAGGCAAAGGGAATATTGTGGGCACATGGATGAATGTTTCTAAGAACATGGGGCATTTGGGGAACAGTCAGCAGTTTGGGTTGATTGGAGTTGGAGAGTGGCAGAAATGGTGAGAAAGGCCAGAGTACAAAGGGAATGGGGGTACAAAGGTGCTCCATTAACAGAGAACCTTTAACTGCAGACCAAGGAGGACGATGAAGAATTTTAGCAGGGTACTGGCAGAATTAGAGACTATGACATAGAGTGCCCTGGGCCTGTGTGGAGGGTGATAGGACGTAACACTTGGATTGAGGTTGTGATACCAGAAATTTGAGTCACTAAGGAACTCGTAACTGGATCAGGAAACAGAGGTATTGCTGACTCATTTTAATTCTTGAAAACAGTCACTCTTGCCCAGGTCATCCTTACATTTCTGGTTTCATTCTCTCTTTTTTACCAATTCTGAACCTGTCTCATATTTTGGGGCTGAGACAAGTTTCTTTCACTCACAAAACTGGGCTATTGTGTGAGTTGGGCAAGAAGTATATGAGTCACCAGAGAAATAAGATGTCCAGGACTGGCCACAAGAGGAGCCCTGCGGCCCTGTCTTTCAAGAACTGATGGCTCATGATTAGCGATCAGCTGAGGCTAAACGCGAGGCATGCTTGTGAGCGCAGTGTGAGAAGGTTGGATAGACCAGATGCTTACCAATTTGCCTTGGGAAACAAAAGCCCTAGAGAAGGGTTTAGAAAAAGCCACCAGGGACTACTAACCTGTGACAATGGTGATTGCCTTGATAACCATCTTTCCTCTCCACAGATGTTTCCAATGATAGGAAATGCGGAAACATAAAGGCCATTTACCTAACCAAGTTTACACTTAGCTAAGCTGGGAAAAATGCGCAGAGCTTTTTTAAAGCCTCTATTGTGATTCTTCGCTTCCTAAGGGGGTAGGGAATGTGATTACTCAGTTTGATTTTAAAATCACTCCACTTAATAACGCTGGCCTTATATTCTTGTTGAAATCCTACACCAGGACAACCCATCAGACCACCCTGAAAAAAAGATGGTGCTAAAAATGCTCATGCTAATTATTTGGGCTAAGGGAACAGCTTTTTGCTTTCAAGCTTCTTAGAGATATTTGCTTTTCTGATGATGATAACACAATGCTGTAAATGGCCAGGCAGCCAGAAAACACCATCTCTAAAATTTGTGATGTAAACTCGTATCAGCTTTTATAAATACTATCTGTAGCTTAGTACTAGATAGGTGAAAAAAAGATAAACATTGTGAAATATGAGACTTACAGCCTTACTATTCAGTATGATCCATGGACCAGCAAGCAGATCAGTTTCACCTGGGAGCTTAGAAATACACATTTATGGGCACCACCCTAGACCTACTGACTCAAACTTGGCATTTTAACAAGATTTTTCAGGTGATTCCCATGCAGTCCATTTGAGAGCCACAAAGATGGTTTCATATGGCAGGTATTTGGGGCAAAGAGCCAAGTGGTCTGTTCCTTTTAGACATGTGTTCATTTTGTTATATGTTTGAGGGTTTTCTCTCACTCTAAGCTAGAAGCTGTTACTGTTATTATTGTTATTATTTTTTAGCATGTATAGAGCTGTTTAGTAGTCTGGCAAAGCCTATAAGCCCTTCCACAGAATAGTTTCTAAATAATAAAAGAAAATATATATGATAACGGAAAACAATTACATTGAGATATGTTAAGTTATCAAAATAGTAACAAAAGGAAACATGAGATATAGTTGTGTATATGTTTTTATATTCAGGCATTGAAAGACAATATCTAGAAGCAGTGCTAGCTAATATTCCTACAATTTTGAACTAGTGATTAAGTGTCAACTACATTTGGGAATGCCTGCACCAACTATAACATGATATAAAAATATCTGTGACAAAGTTGTAGATACCACTAAAACTACTGTGGCGTGTTCCCTACATTCATAATTAAAGGAAGTATTAGATATCAGTTTGAGGTTAGTAAAAATGAGATGTTATTTTCTTCCCAACCAACTTAAACACCGCTGCTCTGTCCAAGGGCCCCAGGTTGAGAACATCTGTTCTAAGTGGTTAATTTGCAGAATTTGCAAATCCTTAGTTTTTTTTCATCAGATCTGTTCTCTCAAACATTGCATACATCACAGAAATATTTACAGAAAGAATTGTGTTTGTAGCTATTTACATTTCACATTCCCTTACGTAGAGTTTTAAAAAAAATCTTATTTTGGTTTTGATTTTGTATTCTAATTCAATTAATGGTGTTGCTTGAACAACAACAGCAGACTAAAATAAGATGTGTATATATTAAAAACATCATAAGCAAACAGCACAATAATGTCCTCACAAAACAGATAAAGCAACTTGATGGTGGGACACACATTTTCCCTTCTCAGTTGTTTTGTTTGCATAAAACATGCAAAATAAACAAACAAAAACAGAGTCTGGCATGTAGTAAGCATGCAACAAATATTTATGGAATGAAACAAGGTACCAGAAAGAAAAATAAATGTTCAAAAGGATTTTCACTAAGAGCCACTACTCATTTTAGTGATAGCTACATCTAATTGACTTGCAATAGCCCTGTTATAGGAAGGAATTCATTAGAATAAGTGAGTTGAATTTAACATTCCTTCAAGTTGTAAGATTCAATGATTTTAGCATAAACAGATGGACCTAGGGGTCAGGAATGATCTGATGTTATGTTCAGGAAGTGGCTTTGGCACTGTCAACTGTAAGATAATTTAAAATGCTTTTTCTCATTGTTAATATTTAAGGAGTTCTGGGAAATGTGTCCATTTATTTCACAATTTAAAATAAACAAGTCTTAATAGTAACCTTTAAATATCTCTGAACAAAATTATCATCAAGCATCATTAGAAATGGCTTTATATTATCTGTGAATCTATGAACTCACTCCAAAACATCAGTTCTTCAATCACTTGTAACTGAGAGTTAAGTATATTCATGATAGCTGCTGGAAATGGACCAAAAGCAGATAGAAGATGCAAGCTGCTACTACCTGAAGCTGGTTTTCTAAGGTCCTTACTCCACCATTCTGGGATTTGAAAATAGAGAACTATACAATGGCTCTTCAAAAAGTTCATGGAAAATGAATATTATTTAAAAAAAAACTATGCATAAATTTCAAAATTTTTGCACCAAAATAAACTTGAACCAACTTGTTTAACATGTCTGAACAGGATCTAGTTTGAGATGCTAAGAAGGACAAGACATCAATTTGAAAAGAGCCCCTATCCAAACAACATGAATTCTGCTACAACTGAAGCAAGAACAAACATCAAATTTATGGTGAAGCTTGGATGAAAGAATGGTGCAATCACTGATGCTTTATAAAAAGCTTATGGGGACAATGTCTCAAAGAAATCATCAGTTTACAAATGGATACCTTGTTTTAGCAAAGGGAAAGATGATGTCGAAGATGAAGCCCACAGCAACATATCATCCACATAAGTTTGTGAGGAAAGAAGCTCATCTTTTTTGTGCCCTAATTGGAGAGGATCAATAGTTAACAGCAGAAAAAATATCCAATACCATCAACATCTCAGTTGGTTCAACTTGCACAATTCTGACTTAAAAATTAAAGTTAAACAAGCTTTCCACTTGATGAGTGCCTAAACCATTGCACCCAGATCAACTGCAAACAAAGGCAGAATTTTCAGTAGAAATTTTAAACAAGATCCTAAAGCATTTCTTTGAAGAATTGTAATAGATGAAATATAGGTTTATCAGTACAATCTTGAAGACAAAGCACAATCAAAGCAATGGATACAAAGAGGGGAAAGTGATCACATCAAGGTAAAAGTAGACTAGTCAAGAGCAAAGGTCATGATAACAGTTCTTTGGGTTGCTCAAGGCATTTTGCTTGTTGAATTTCTGGAGGGCCAAAGAACAATAACATATGCTTATGATGAGAGTGCTTTGAGAAAATTAGCCAAAGCTTTAAAAGAAAAAGTTCATGAAAGCTTCACCATACAGTCTATGACAATGTTCCTGCTCATTCCTCTCATCAAACAAGAGCAATTTTGTGAGAGTTTTTATGGGAAACCATTAGGCACCCACCTTATAGCTTCTTTGAACAAGTTTTTGTTTCTTAGCCTTAAAAAAAATCTTTAAAGGGCACCCATTTTTCTCTTCAGTTAATAATGTAAAAAGACTGCATTGACATGGTTAAATTCTCAGGACCTTCAGTTCTTTGGGGATGGACTAAATGGTAGGTATCACCACTTAGAAAAGTGTTTTTAACTTGATGGAGCTTACGTTGAGAAAAAAAAGTTGATTCTTTAAATTTTTTATTTTTTAGTTCTATTTTTCTACAAATGTTTTGAAGTCCCCCCATAATTTTAAATCATGCAATTTCTGATGTTTGACCATTTTTGACTTATAAAAAGATAATTTCATATGGTTCAAAGTAGTATATTATATTATGCATTAACCTGAGCCTAACTATAGGCAATAATTTTGGGGAGTCCAGTGATGTCAAGTATATTATAATATTATGGTGTTGTTTCTCACTAAATACAGTGATGATAAAGGCAGAGCCTCTATTCTGGTCCAATACAACATCTTCCTTATTCACAGGCTGCTTTTTAAATGTATTCTGCATTGTTTTCATTTAATTCTGTCTGACCTAGAATTCACTAGATCTTGGTTTAGGGATCATTTTTGAATGCATGGAACAACCTCATTGTTTGCATTTGTACTTGTTCAAAGGTCATTTTAAATACATACTTTTATTTATCAATGGTCATATATTGAAGGCTGCCTCTCCAATTCCTTTTTCAAAAACCAATGATGCTCTTTAAATGGTCACCCTTATTTCAAATGCTGTCTATTTAGTGCTTGTGCAACTTACTAAGTTGAGTTATTTGCCTTGTGTCTCCATTATCTGCAGTAAAGAGCACTTTCTGCCAAGCAGTAGAGGTTGGAAGTGTTATAAATCCTCCCTGGCAGAAAAAGTCACTTCTTGACCTGAAAATAAATTTCCCCTGCATGGTATTTTGTGTGTAACATGATTAACTATTCCGTCTTCAGCTGAAACACGGGAAAGATGTTTTCCATTTCTTTGCTTTGTGCCCGATAGCCCACAGCTTTTAATTACCTAGCTTGAAAGGAAATCCTCCTCTAGCTCTCTACCATCTCCTGAATTAAGTCCAACCCCTTTAGCCTAGGTTCTGTCCATTACAATTTTTCTACTGTCTAGAAAAATGCCTGGAATATAGTAGGTGTTCAGTAAAGTATTTGTTGAATGAATTAATTCAAGGACCTATTTAAACTTTCTAACCTCATTGCTTCTTTAATAATCAGGCCATCCTCTGAGTTCAATGGGATTTTCATACATTTGCTGAATTTCCCATGTGCTTTCATATTCTTTTTCTTATGACACTTCTTCTGCCTCAAATTCCCTGTCCATGGGCCTCTTCTGCCTATAGAAACTATGTACCTCCTTCAAGACACTTCCTTTGCTCTCTGACAGTGCTTTTGGGTCCCACAACACATCATGTGTGCCTCCATTTTGTGTTTCACTATAGGCTACCTTGTATTCAAATCAATTGTAAAAATTATTACATACATGCTGTGCATCAGGCATCTCTTATGAAGCATTTCAGATCCTCTCAGTCTTACCTGTGCGTTGGTCCAGTCACTGCTGTGTGGACCAGCTCTGTGTGGGCCCAGATACACTGCAGCAAATACAACCTGCCAGAACTCTACAAGATGCCCACGTTTATCCCCTTTCTCTTCCTGTAGTGAATCTCCTTATGGATGTTGAGGCATTAAAGACTGCAAAAATCTATTTTGATCCCTTACATGCACAACTTAGAAGTATGGGTTGTTTCAGGCTACATGGGGCAAAACTCACCAATAGGAGACAGAAAATGGTAAATAAATTCTTTCATTATTTTCATCAACGATAGGCTGTCTAAAAAGTATTGTTAAGATGACTTTCAAAAAGACTATCTTGTGAGATCAAGCAATCATTCCCATTTGATAGCTGACAGCACTCAGCTTCATAGCAAATTATTCTTTCCCTTTCTACATCCCACTATTCCTTTTTCTCTTGCTCCCAGAAATTTTACTCCCTAATAAAAATGCACATAAGCTTTTGCCATATGCTTTGCTTTCTGGGAAACCTGGACTATGACATCATACGTGTTTATATTCAATGCTAGGAATAAAAAAATAACGAAGAAAAAGAAAATATAATTCTCATCCTCTCATCCTGAAGGATATAGTTGTGGAAAAGAAACATGAATTTTATCCAAAACTAGAGGTACTCCTGGCAATAATAGAACTATGAACAAAGTACTAAGGGAACATAGATGAAATGACATTAAATTCTGCTCGTGGACATAGGGTCGATTGACTCAGTACCTAAGATAACATTGAATTAGGCTTCAAATGAGAAGCATTATGCCAGGTGGGTAAGGGAGGTGATAAAGTGCAGCTAACACCAAGAGAGTAGCATGAATGAAAGGAAAAGAGGTGTGAAAGTTCATTATAGACACTAACTATTTAATCATTTGTATTCCAGATTTGATTATAAATTATTTGAGGAGAAGGGACAAACATCACGCAACTTGGTAGAATTTATTCTTTCTTTCATTCACTCAGTAAAAACTTGCAAAGTTTCTGGCACTTAATAATTGCTCAGTAAGTGAGTAATGCTTAGGTCTGAATTCTTAGCTATTTTTTACAAACTGAAGAGCAATTTAATTGTCTAAGTACTGTTTGCTATCCAAGAGCAAATGGAAATTCATTGCTTTGTTATTTTGACAGTTTTTGATTTAATAGTGGGAAAAAAAGTTGTGTACAAATTACATCTATGCAAGTCAGCCTCGAAGTGGCTCCTGTAAAAATTTATGTGAACAAGAATTCATGCGTAGTCCTCATGTGCAGATTCCTAGGACTGGGGAAAATGATTGGAAGGATATGGAAGTTCAAGGGCAGGAAGAACTGTCAAGACACTGAAATGTTTTTGTTCTCACTTCTCCCCACATTGGATCTTGGGTAAATTTTGGCTATATTTTACTCACCATTCTATGAAAATCAGACCTATTCTTTAAAAATCATTTCTTTTAACATTTGCTGGGCACTTAACATTTGCCAGCACTGTGTTAAATGATAGGACAGAACAGACAATTCAATTTATTCTCCTTTGCCAACACAGTAGACTAGTGATGGCTGCTTGGAGAACAGAAGTGGGGGTTTTTAAGCCAAGTCTTGGATCAAACTAAAAGCATTCTGTGATCAATAAGCAATGTCTGTCCCTGAAGAGTGAGAGAGGAGTTGGAATGCGTTTGTCTTACATTTGCTCTGTCCTTGCCTCAGGAGTGCAGAGTGAACAAAGACACTTGCCTTCGAGGAGCTCATGAGTTAGTGATGACACTTGCAGATAACTAACTAACATGGCTTAACAAAGTGGTACCAGAGCCAGAGGGGAACACCTCCATCATTCAAACTTTGAGGAGCAAGGTTGAAGATATTTCAAAGAGAGCCACTATAACCTATTTTATATTTAGTGCTTTCTGACTCTAAGATTAAATTTGAAAAACATTATCACAGAATTAAAAGTATGAAAAACACTGACATCATCCAACTCTTCTAAACTTATTTCCCAAATTATTCATCTGTTCTCACCATGGGTGAGTTCTGAAATATTCGTTTGCTTCCTGTGTGTGTGCATTTAACCTCCTCTATGAGCTGCCCAGAGATAAGGATCAGAGCATCTGCTTCATTTCACCTCCCACCACACCCAAGAGAGTAGTTTTTAATGAATCAGTGAAGAACTAAGGGAATTTAACCTTATTTACCCCTAAAGTGTAGTCAGTCAGCTTCAGTGGTATGAAAGTTCTGAGAACAGGGGCAGAAAAATCCCCAATAGCTAATTCTGTTTCAACCTCAAGGAAATCTCACGTTGGCATCCGACCTGGACGCCTTCACCTGATGTTCAGTTGAGTAGCAGTATTTTTGCCAAAGGGCCAGATAAGAACAGAGAGAGTCAAATTCATTAAATTCCAGCTGCAGGGGCAATAAAATCATGGAATATTATATAAGGACAGTGAAAGGGATGGATAATTTAAAACAACAACAAAAAGCTGACTTGCCTTGACAGCAGGCAGGCAAATCATCTAGCCTGGCTGCCTGGCATTCAGGTTCACTTTGCCAGGGTCCCTCAAGTGGCTTCCTGTCCTTCGTTCTATGTGGAGGCTGCCGGGCCATGTCATGCCTCCTGACTGGGCAGACAGAATGCTTTCAGTTTGGACCACGGAGCTCTCAGCTCAAGAAAGGGCAGAAATTTGAACAAACCCAACAAACAGATGATTGCCTTTGGTTTGATTCCAAATGGGAATCAGTGCAGCGTGGCTGGGCTGATGGCAAGGCGTTGCACAAGGTAGAGATATATGGATAACTACAAAATTTTGCAGTGATTTGGCACTTGGCCATGCCAGCAGGAGCCTCACAATAAATCACAATGGTAAGATTGCAACTGCTGGAAAGGCATGTAAAAATTAGCATTTTCACTCAAGCTAAACCAAGCCTTCCCTTTCCTTCCCTTCACTTCTTTTCCTTTCCTTTTCTTTCTTTTGCTACTCCGCTTCCACATGCAGCATGGCATTTCCACAGATGTCTAGAACAGCCTGTGCGAATAGACTTCCATTTTAAAATTTAAAATGTTTTTCACAGTACATCAAAGAACTTAATGATGAAGGAATGTATGTATGAGAGAGGAAGCACATGATGTACCCTTTGAATTCACAAAGCTTTGACAAAAGGGGAACAAATGAAAAACGTTATAAGGTTTTTAGGTTCTGACTTGAAAAATAAAGTCAAGAGAAATTTAAACCTACCACTTTCCTTCTGTAAGCTTTTTGTTATTGAGTTGATAAATCTTTATAATCAGAGAGTTAAATGAAAATACTCATTTTCCAATGAACAGCTGGAGTATTCCTCACAAATTATATTCTCAAGAGGACAGAGAAAGAGGTAGATGGGCAAGTGTAGACATATCCAGTTATAAGACGTTTTGGAGGAGAGAGGTGGGCAAGAAACATAGCTATAGATCTCATCAGCAAACAGGTTGTGGTAGATTGACAGATTGAAGTAATGGTTCCATTCCTTCTACCCTCCAAGTATCCATGCCCTTCGCATTGTTATTTTGCAGTTCCTCCCGTTTCTACCCTACTGTTCGACTTTAGGTTCAACCATGAAAATTACTTTGGCTATTAAGAAGTTAGCAGACTCCGGGTAAGCAAAGGCTTGGAATATGTTTATGTGGTTAGGCTCACTCTCCTCTGCTTTTGCCTTCACCATGACGAGAGCCTGTCCCTGTTATCTTGCTGGTCTGAGGATCTAGGCCTAATCCGTAGCTTAGGTCCAAGCCCAGAAGGGATTAATTGAAGAATAGCTAATCCTAAAATACGTGAGTGATAATAAATGGCGGGTGTTTTAAACCACTAAGTTTTGAGGTGGCTTGTATGTGACAGTAGCTGACTGATACACAGACAGTGTTTGAAAATTGGAAGACAATTAGTTCAGCCAGCATAGAACTATGAGAAGCTATGCAAGGATCAGGAAAAGTACAGGATAAAGCCAGTGTCAGTAAGACATAGCCTATCGGGCTGAGAGCTTCCCTAACCTTATTCTAGGTAAAAATAAGAACTTAATTAAGAGCAGAAAGAAGAACGTAGTGCAAGGTGTCTATTGGAAGTTCAGAGAAATATAAATTCTTATTCATCATCCTCTTTTTTTTGTTCATTTATTTCTACCATGAAGATCACCACCTTTTCTGCACATTAATCAGCAGGAGTAATAACTACCATTTACTGTGTGCTGAAGATTTAATTAGACATTTTATATATACCATTTCATTTAATCCTTCCTTACTATAATCTGGTGTTATTATCTCCATTTTACAGATTAAAAACTAAAGTTCTGAGAAGATACATAAATAGAAGATGACAGAGACTATAATTGGTTGATTTGCTTTTCCTTTTTCTATACTGGTCTTATCTCTTTTTTTGTATTCCATCCTGCTGTTCTGTGTTCTGCACCAATCCATGTCAGCTAATCTTACTGACACATTTCTTAAACTTTTAAACTTAATTTTTTTTGCACTGTATCCAGAAATTGTTGGCATTTAGCTATTATATATGTATGGGTTTTTAATACATATTTAGCTAGATGAATTGGTCTTGTGTAGACATGGTATGAGAAAAAAAACATAGAACATATCTGTGTCATCTAGTTACCTACATTAGCCATATTTTAATTAAAAATCACATATGGATATTCTTATATCTATTACTCTTATAAATAATTTAAGATTGTGATGAGAACATCTTAAGTTTAGGTAGATTCATTTAATTAAAATAAATGTTTTAAATGACAAAGTTTACTATGAGACAATGCTTAAAAATACAGTTTGAGGTTTCCAATGAAATATTCTTGTCAAAACATGAATGAAGATATGTTCGCATACACACACATATGCACAGAAAAATGTAAAACAAAACTGAAAAAAATGCGATTTCAATATAATTACTAAAATCTTGAGAGGATTACCAGAGATCTCAGCTGTCATGGAGATGCATTTAAACACAGAATAGTGCCATTTACAAGAAGGATGAAAGTGGGCAAGATTGGTCTTTCGGGGAAATCTTTCTGATGCTCTCACTCTTGTTTTCGTTTTCTCTTTCCCTTTAACCCAAACACAGAGGGTTTGTATCAGATAGACCATTAGGCAAATGCCCCATGCTGGGCTGTGATGTTTTCCCAAGGGTCCTGCCTCCTCCTTCTTTCGCTGGTACCTGAGAGGGGAGGAGGAAGGAAGTGAATGAATCATGCTAGAAGGTGCCATTTCCTGCCTGTGAGTGCTGTGGAAATCATAGAGCAGTACATGTTGGGGCTATTTGTATTTCTGGTTTAAAAGAAATACAGACAATTCCATATTAGTGACACTACCCTGTTATAATAATTGTCGTTATCAAAAAGAACCAGGGAAGAGTGCTGTTCTCCAGCACTCTAATAGTCTCCAGCTACAGTATGCTCTGGATCCACTGCAGTTTTTGAGGCAAGGCTGGGCTATGTCCTAGGCAACCCCAGCCAATGACCATGGGAGTACTAGGTCCTGGTCATTTTTGTCCAATGAAGAGATCTTCTACAGGCAGTCTTTGCACTGGAGCTTCCCATTGGGTCGGATGGGACTTTCCCAGAGCTTCACTGAAGTCTGAGGTTTTTCCTGGCCAATCCTCCTTTTCTCCCTCACCCTCTGTTTCACAGGTCTCAGACCTATGGGCTGAAGGTTCTCTCTGCCTAATCCTGCTTATTTTCCCCTTTACATTTCACAGCATTTCTCGTAATAAATCTCTTGGATTTCTAACCCCAGCTTGGTACCTGCTTCTCAGGAGGCTCCACTAACACAGGAAGACCTGTGAATCTAGAACTGAGGATAGAGGCCTAGTCTGGAGATCCAGGTTTGACATTCTTCAGCCCTTAGAAGGGGGTTGTAGTCATGACCATGAATGAAATCTATGGATTGTGTATAAAGGTCCTTCTTCTACGTGGTGCCTATTGTACATTTAAGTTAAAGGTCCAGAACTGTGCAAATTCATTCTATGTACAGATAGATCCTGCTAGTCTCACATTATTTATCCCACTGTTACTTTTAATTCTCAAGTTAAAGGCTTCTTTCAAAGTATAAAAACAAGTGTACCCCAATGGAGTTTGAGTCAATAATCTCACATCCAATACAAGAAAATGAAATAGGTAGCCACCACTTAGAGAATGGTATCTAATTGAGCTTGTTTCTTAGATGTTGATGCAGCATGTCACCCACACATGAGTGATACAGAGAAAATGTGACAATTGGGAAACTGGCCTTGCCACCAGCTAATTATGAGACCAAGAACAATCATTCATTCAACTCTTCATGGCATTGGCTGGGCAGAAACTTCCTCCAGTGCCAGCTCAGAACTTCTCTTATTGGAACATTTCACTACATATATCATCAGTAGAGAAGCCGAGTTCACTACAGCCTTTGTGTTCTTTCTTAGTTTGTTGTTCTTGGCTCTTTCTAGGCTCTCTTGGTGGGTCCCACATCTTTGATTCTGTTTCTATTTTCAGAATTCTAGTGAGAAAAGTCCTTTCCCCATTTTAGCTTAAGGAGTTCATAACAGCACGTGTTCCTGTAACTTTGTTAGGTTAAGAACAACTTTGGGTGCATTTTGTCGCATCTTTTAACATATACTGAAAAATATAGGACTTAATGTTGAAGTAAAATTACTTTAAAGAAGAGTGTCCCGTAACATATTTGCAGGATCTAAAGCAGGGTTTGGCAAACTTTTCCATAAAGGGCAGGAGAGTAAATATTTTAGGCTTTGCAGGCCTTATTGTCTCTGTTGCAACCACCAGCTCTGCCACTGTAGTGAAAAATGGTCATAGAGAAGGTACAAATGAACTTTATTTTTAACAGCAGGTGGTAGACAAGATGTGGCACATAGACTGTAGTTTGCTGACTCTTGTGGTCTAAAGTACAACCCAGTATTTTAAATCCTTTAAAATCTAAAGTAACATGTTTACATTGTAAATGCATATGTGAAAAGTTTTATAATAAAAAATGCATTTTCTAGCAACTATTGGCCATTTCAAACTTCCATTCATCTGACTATAAGTTAATTTATGCATTATATTTTTACAATTTTCCTTTTTGAACTCCTGACCTCGAGCAATCCGCCCTCCTTGCCCTTCCAGAGTGCTAGGATTACAGGCGTGAGCCACCGCGCCCGGCCTCAATTTTCCTTTTAATGAATTAAAATTGTCATTGTTGAGTGTAGGTTGCTGTAAAAGAAAACTTAGGATCTTTGAGTTTCATAAAGCAATCCATTAGTTCTTATGATGGCCTTTTAAAAATAACAAATATTTTGAAAGCCATTGAGTTTCAGGTTTATATTTATTGTATTTTTTTCCATGTTGTGAATATGTTTCTATTTTTTTTTTCTGCCAGTTTGAAAGCAAGGCCTATTCAAATACTCGCTTTTTTCTCAGGAATTTCAGAGTCCTCATTCCATGATGAAGGTAGTAAATATTTGCCATGGAGATGATTACCAAAGCTCCATTGAGGTTTGTGATTTCTGGTGGGAAATGAGCATCAGGAACAAATGAATTTTTTATAGCACTTTTAAATTTCAAAGCTAACCTTTAAATTGACCCTGTCATATAATCAGTGGGATTATCTGGTTATAATTACTTCTGCTGGTAATGATAAGTTTTTGGTTATTAATACTAAAGCTGAGTTGTATGGAACACAGAAGTAGACATACCCATAGGCCATACCATGTATTAAAATCACAACTCTCTCTGGGGAGAAAGAGCTAGAAGAATAGCTTCTCAAGGTTTCTGAATGTTGTTAGGTTTCTTTGCAAATGTAAGATAGCAAATGTAAATTTAAGAGTTTTTGCCTCCTAATATGGTGACACTAGCAATTTTTTTTTTTTTGGTAGACTAATGGAAAGGAAATTGGATTGGTAATTAAAATGAGGTTCAAGCCCTGGCTCTGTTACAAAGTCCTCTTAAGCTAAGTTGCCAGATTTAGCAAATGAAAATACAGAATGTAAAGTTAAATTTTTATTTAAAATAAATGATGAGTATTTTTTTAGTATGTGTATGTCCCATGAAATAGCATAGTAAAAATTATTCATTGTTTATCTAAAATTAAAATTTAACTGAGCATCCTGTATTTTATCTTGCAATTCTTCCTTAGGAAAATCAGAAACATAATCTTTCTGAGACTCAGTATTTTCATATCAAATTAGTTTTAATCTAAATATTTTTTAGCTTTAATAGGATTTTCAAGGTTAGGTAAGGCTAACTGCTATAACAAATGTTCCTTAATTTTTGGTGGCTTAATACAGCATGAGGTATTTTTCTTACATCTCTTCCAGTGGGGTTCCGTAGGCTGTCTTTCACCTGGTGGCTTAAGGACATTCTTCTTAAGGGCTTCTTTTTATGGCTTTGTCATTTTCAAAATATGGCCTCAATAAAAATAAACAGGAAAGTACACCTCTCCCATTGGTGAAAACTGGTGATGGTTACCACTTAGAGTCAAGGTGCTGACAAATATTAAATTAACAATAGTCCCACACAGAAGAAATCGGTTCCATGGGTCTCTAGCCAATATTTACCACATACGTTACTTTTGCACACCTATTCACATTCATATGTTTGGCACTATTTTAGGCACTGGAAATAGAAAAATGAACAAATTAAATAAAGTTCCTTCCCTTAGAAAGTTTTGTTCTAGTTGGGAGAGACAGAAAAATAAAATGAAAATAAAATAAATATACATCAGGTACTGTGAAGAAGAATAAAGCAGCATATAGGGATAAAGAGTTCATGGGAGGTTATATTAGATAGAGTTTTCAGGACCTCTCTGATATGGCAATATGTAGCAGAAAACTAAAGAAAGTGAGAATGTTTAAGGAAAGAGCATTCCAGACAGAAAAGGCAGGAAGTGCAAGCCCTACAGCAAGAATGGCAAGAATGTACTTGGTGGGAAGAATAGCAAGAAGGCTGGAAAGACCAGAGCAGGGTGAGCAAGCCAGTAGTGGTAGAAGGGTGAGTCTGAGATCCAGGCCATTGTAAAGACTGGCTTCTACTTTGAGGTGTGCAGCCGTTGGAGTATTTTGAGCACAGGCATGGTATAAACACACAAAATTTTAAAAGTCAGGCATTTAAAACTTGTGATGCTTTGTCGAGTATCTACTGTAGAGTTTATACTCAACTATATAGGGCAAGGCTTTAGGAAGAGATTGGTAATGAAACTTACAATATTCTAGGTGAGAGATAATGGAGCTGAGTAGACATACTGAAGTTGGAGAGAAGTGGATGTATTTAGAATATATTTTAAAGGTATAAAAGGGATTTGCTGAAAGCATCATGTAATAAGTGAAGAGGCAAAGACTACTCTGAAGTTTCAGGTGTGATCAAGTGGTAGAATAGACTGACATTTACTGATATTAGAAGTCTGTGAGAGGAACAAGGATGGGGGAGATCAGGAGGGTTCAATTTTGAATAAGTTATATGTAAGAAGTCTCAAATAAGATATATTAGTCATTTAATAAGTTAAATTAGACATCTAGGTGGAGGCATATATCTGGGATTCAGCAGAGAGTTTGAGACTACAGGTACAATAGGTTCATCATCATAGAGATGGCATTCAGGCCATGAAACTGAAGGCAGTCACCAAGAGATAGAATGTAGACAGAAAAAAGAAGAGGTCCAAGGACAGAGCCTCTAAACAGTCCAACATTAAGAGGTCAAATAGATAAGAAGAATCAGCAAAATAATAAAAATTAAAAAAATTAAGACTGTGTAGCCAAAGAGCAAAATGTTTTGAGAAATGTGTACCCAGAGAAGTGATTCAAGAGAAGATTTGATTAAAAGCCAATGGAATCAAAATGTCAAATGCTGTTGGTTAGTTAAATTGAGAATCCATCAAGGGCCATTGGCTTAATCAATATGGACATCTTTGGTGACTTTTCAAGATGAAGAAATGGGGATGGAAGCTTAACTGAAGTAAAGCCAAGTCAGTTCAATATAGAAGGAGAAGAAAGTCAAGGCACAAGTAAAGGGGACTTTTTGAAGATTTTTACAGTAAAGTAAAGCAAATGAATGATTAGTTATTTAAAGTAAATCTAAGTTAGCCACTAATTTGCTTCCACTAATTCCTCAACCATTTACTACATGTCAATTACATAAAAGACATGACATGAAATGCTAGGTTGCCAAGATAACTATGACACACCCTGAGCTTGCTGCACTCATGATTTGAAAGAAAGATAGATGCAAACAAGAAAGTACGCATCAATGTGAAATGTGTTAATGAAGGTCCAACTACAGTGCTATGGGAACATGCTCAAAAGTGGCAGTGACCATGTCTTCACTGGTCAGAGAACAATTTAAAGAGGTGATAGTAGCAGAAACCTTTAAAAGATGACTGGATGTCAGCAGATGATTAAGGATCTAAGGACATTCCTGGTGAAGGATATGGAATTTGCAAAGTCTGGAGAGACTTTCTGTTGGATTTATAAATTTTTCCTCAAACTCTACTAAGGGCTAGCTCTAGATACATTCCTTAGTGTTTGGAATCCCTCATCCTCTTCCCACATGACCCCTCACTCCTCTACACAGCTACACACCCTCGTAACATCTTTCATCATTGCCATTCAAAGTGTGGTTCTCATAGCATCAGCATCACCTGGGAGCAATTTAGAAATACAAATTCTTGGCCACCATCTTGGACCTACTGAATCAGAATCTCTGAGGGCAGTGCCTAGGAGCTTGCATTTTAACAAGCCCCTCAGGTGATTCTTCTGCCACTAAAGTTTGAGAAACAACTTGTCTAAGTGTTTTTTTTTTTTTTCCCCTCTTGTCCCTCTTAGCTCCCACCATTGCAAACACTCAAGATTAGGGTTATGTGTTCTTTAACTTAGTCTCTCCCTATCTACTGATAAGAAGTTATTTTATTCTGATTTCTAATATGCCATTAGAAGACCCTTCCAAGAAAATAACCAAGTAAATAATAAGAATGAACTAAAGTGTTGCTATTCAGGGAGTGCTTGCATTTTATCCAAGTTTTGAAAAAAGACATTTCTACTGAAGAAAGCTGAGATGAGAGATATTTTCCTATGTATATATCTGGGAAAAGATCTTTATAATAACATCAGACACATCAAAATGTAGCACCCCACATCACTGGTTATTGAGTAAAACCTTGAAACACCCATCGCCGTTTCCTTAATGAACCTTTATTAAGCATCACATTTAATCCTTTATTAAGCACCACTGGGTGTCATGGGCTGCAGGGAATAGCACAATTATTCTTTCAAGTTATAAGAAATTCTTAATCATTCCTACCATCTTTTCTAAGGCCTACTTCTATTATCCTTTAAAATCATTTAGGTTTAAAACAAGTTTTATATTATACCTCTAAAAAATGTCAGTTCACAAGCTCAGCAAGAAGGACTTGTCACTGTTTAAACAGGTTTGTACTCCTCAATCATTTATAGAAGCTCCTTAAAGGGGATCAAGTCCGCACACTCAGAAAATGCCCCCAGTCAAAGTCGAGGATCATCCACAGTAGGGCTTACCATGAGTGTCCCTGAGAGGTAAGTGAACTATTTTCAGAAGCCTGTCTCTTCCTATTGTTATCCTTCTCTTCACTTTCTACCCTCCCCACTCTCAGAACATATCATACATCTCACAGGTATCTGGGAACCATATGTTTTATTCTAAATTAATTTCTGGAAAATAGCAATAACAATAGCTACTGCTATTGCATTTAGTATATTGCAACTGCTAAGTGTTTTAGAAGTGTTACCTCATTTCATCTTTGCAATGGTCCATGAGGTAATTTTAATAGACTTATTTTAAAGTGGCTTAGGGGAGTTAAAAGCCACTTGTTTACTCAGATTGCAAACTCAGGTCTATTGAACTCCAAAGCCATGATTCTTTTCATTTCAAAATGCCGCCTCTATAACATATCATTTTTCTGCTTTTCCCAGAGGTATTTGTGTTTTACATAATCTACAATAACAGAATGGGTTTGCACCTCCCTGAAGCAAGTTGGGCACTGATGAACAGGTAGAGATGATCTGCTCTGGGTGGCCATGGAAGATTCTAAAATCATGCTATGAGTACTTGCTCTGATACATGAGGGTAAGACTTACAGATAAATGTTTGAAGATGACAGAGGTATCTTCCCTGTGAGAGTGAAACTTGCCTGTGGATCTTTCTCACTACAAGTCAAAACATATCTGAGAGACAAGTAGAAACCTCCCTTTTATAAAGAAGAAATTATTTCCATAAACGTATAGTTGTAACTTTCCCCAATTTTTTCATTTTCTGGAAGGAAAATGTACCTCCCCCAGGAAGTCCCCAGCAGTGTACTCCAGCAGTGCACAGCTGTTGAGGGTGAGTAAGCCTAAACAGGTGTGAACCCTCTGGGCTTTAGCATGTGTGCTAATTAGCATGTCAGATTGTGGAGCACAAAGATTAGACATCCAGGAGTTCAAATGCTAATTCTACAACCTACCTGTTACGTCTCCAACTTAGTCCATTTGGTATTGCTATTGAAGGATACCTGAGGCTGGGTAATTTATAAAGAAAAGAGGTTTATTTAGCTTATGGTTCTGCAGGCTGGGAGTCATGGTGTGGGCATCTGCTCAACTCTCGGCCTTGTGCTGCATCCACTAATGGTGGACAGTGAAAAGGAAGACATGTGCAGAGATCATATGGCAAAGGAGGAAGCAAAAGACAAAAACTGAGGAAGCCAAACTCTTTTTAACAACTTGCTCTCATTCACCCCTACAGGAGGGCATTATTCTATTCTTAAGGGATCTGCAGCCATGACTCAAACATCTCCCACTAGGCCCTACCTCCTAACAGCAATATACCGGGGATCAAATTTCAACATGAGTTTTGGAGGGCACAAATCATATTCAAACAATTGCAGTCTCCAAATCTTGGTTTCTTCACGGGTATATGGAGATAAAATATCTTAGAATTGCCTTGAGATTGATGCATGTAAAACAGTTCTGTCTTCCTAAATTAATGGTAGATACTATCATTATGTCTATCAATATCAACTGAGCTCAGACATCTATAAGACCCTAGAAATTGCGTCTATAAATTTCTGGCCCCAGAAAATCTTTTCTACTAGTCTGTAGGTGATACTATGATGCCAGTAGGTTAGCATGGAGATAATACTAGTAAATAATTAGTATTTTTTTGAGCTCTTACTATGTACCAAGTCCTGTGCAAAACATTACACATAAAATATCTTATTTAAGCTTCACAATGACTCCATGTGTGCTAGTATTACCATATTTTACAGATGAAGAGACTGAAGTGTAAGACCTCAAGTAAATGATCCAAGATTACATAACTAGAAAGAGGCGGAACTAGTATTTGAACAAAGATCTGACTTTATAGCTGCCTTCTTCACCAATGAGTTATAAGAACAAATATTTATAAAATACTTGCTAGAGGTAATCTCTTCTTTATTAATTCTAGAGAGATTATTATTCTTGCTTTTCATTTTAAAGTAGTTTTATAAAATAAACACTGAGTATTAGCTTGCATTGCTGATATTCTCTGTGAGTGAAAAAAATATTACGTGAGAACTCAGAATAAAGTATGGTCCCATTTTCATTAGTTACATTAGATTGTTGAAAGCTGTTATTATGAAACTGTTCCCATGCCATTAAAATAGGACAGACTATAAATTAGAGTAGTCTTATTGCATTAATTTAGTTGGGGGAGGAGGCAAGAGGGAGGAAGAGGGCCATAGTCTAACAGATAAATCTATCCCTTACATTAGCATGCATTGGAAGCTTAAAATGCTCCAAGAAAGTCATTTTGCGATGGAAATAGGGAAGGTGTGGACAGAGAGCTTTTTACAAATCTGCTTATTTACCTAAGAGAGGCATCCTGTGGGTTATCCCAAAGGAATTCACTTTCCTGCTTGGTTTACCATGGAAGGGAAAGAAGGCCTAACAAACAGCCCTTCGGTTTGCTCAGCTGTGATATATCCATTAACCAAGCAGAAATTCGCCTGCACACACTGTGTTTGCACAGCTTGCAGTGCCATCCTTTCAAGACCCACCATTGTCTGAAAAGGCCTCAAAAGTCCTAAGTCTATAATAAAGCAAAGAATTTGCACAGTCATTACTGTCAGGCTCAGTTTTTATAGTGCAGCCTACAAATGTCATCAGTTAAATTAAATCTCAACAAGACCAAACACAGTGCATGAAGGTTAAATGTGCTCCTGTGTTTGTCAGCACATTAGCCACTTCCTTCCAGACACTTTCTCTCCACCAAATTATTGGAAAATTGATTATAAAGTGCAGATAGAGAAAAATTCACTTCTCTGAGTTTCACTGAGGAACATTTCCTTAACTAATAACCATAAAGCATTTTCCCTTGAATTCAAAGTGAGCACATAGTAGAATGATATTCATAGCTAGCAGTTATTTATATGGCCTGGCTTTTGAAAACTACTTGCCCGTTTATTTTCTCATTTGCTTGAAACAGGTGTCATTATTATTATTTCACTTTACTCATGAGAAAACTAATGCTTAATGTGGTTCAACGATTTTCCCAAGATTATTCATCTAGAGAGTGGTAGAAATGAGGTCTAGGTGCCTGTAGTTCTGCCTCCAGGGCCTATAATCTCTCCACTACTCATCTCTGTGTACAAATATGCTAGATCCTGCTACTTAGAGTGTGGTCCATGCAGCAGCAGTAACAGCATCGCCGGGACACTTGTTACAAAGGCAGCATTTCAGATCCCACCCTAGATCTCCTGAGTCTGAGTCTGCATTTTTAACAAGGTTCCAGTTGACATTCAACTTTGAGAAGGGCTCTAACAAGTATAGTGTCTCTTTTCTCCAACTTGATAATATATCAATACATGTTGGCATTTGAAATCCTGAGTATCAACTACCAACAGGGCAGCTGAGATCATGCCGTTTCTTCAAACATTCTATGAGTTTGAAGATCTATAAATTCATCTTCATTTCTTGAAAATCTCATTTTTGGTATGAATACAACTATACCCACAATTGCATCCACACCTGAGCAAGAAAATGATGCTGTGTGCCTCTACCTGTTTGAGTAACAATGCTCCTTTTCATTGGCGTAGTGAATTGAGGTAGGGGTGGTAAGCCATCTGGAGCTTGAGCCAGATATTCCATTAGGGGCTTTCTAGTTGATGCAAACTTTTAAATTAAATGTTCAATGCCAAGTAAATGCTTGTGAAATTGCAATCCTCCTGCCATATGGTGTGCTGCTTAACAATGGATTATATTTGCTGTTCCTAAAATAAAGTATCTATTGGAAATCAATGCTATGTCCAATAGCCTTGCTGATGACCAGTTAAATGAGCTCAGATAAGTCATTTAAATGCCTTGATTCTTATTTTTCTTGCTTGCAACATTAGATCAGGTAATCTCTATGCATCTCATCCAAGTTTCAGCACAGAATTGAAATTTTAAAATTTACTGAAGATTTGAAAAGTCTAGAAGGACAAAGTGAATTCACAGACATAATGTTCTTCCCCCCAGCATTTTCTTGTGGATGGAATCCTCTGGGCCCTTCATTAATTGCACTTAAGGTAACTGTTTCCCTTATTTCACCTAGCATGAAAGAGCTTTAAAAATCTCAGCAATGTAGTCCAGCTCAGCTCCAAAATGAAGTACGAATGATTGAATGTCAAGGAGTTGCTGAAGCACTCCAAGGAACTCAGTGTATAATCACAGGACCAGATGCTGGTAAGTTAGGGTAAGTGGCCTAGGGGAGGAGCTTATCGATAAAAAGTTAGACAATAGCAGAAATCTGGTTCCTAAGAAATAGATAAATTTGTCACTCATCTTTTTACGTTAGGAATATCATTCTTTTAAAATAAGCTCCAGGAGAATGGCTTACTCTCAATTTTCAGGATGATGTAGGCCCTTTTATTCTTAAGCAGGTCAGACACTTCTTTCTCAGCTTCTTGCCCAAACGTGGCCAGTCTGTGAACAGACATTTTAGAAAAGACACAGACTCCTGAGGTGGTCAGGAGGTTCTACCCAGCTGGTGCTGTGTCTTTCTGAGGAAAAAAGCATTCTAACCTCAGATACCTGTCAGCTGGGATTATAATAAAAGGGAAGTAGGATATGTGTGTGTGTGTGTGTGTGTGTGTGTGTGTGTGTGTGTGTGTGTGTAGTAGGGATAGAGTTTTAGAAAGAAAGAGAAAAATGATCCTAGAAGCCCAGGCAACACTGGATTGAATAAAGTCCAAAAATCCTTAGCACAAGGCCTAAACAATTTCAAAGGCCATGTTTGCTGAAAAGCTGAAAAGTGTATGTAATTTTACTTCAGTGGATTCTGACCCTCCACTCATGTTAGTGAGCGGGGCAGGCATGGGAGTGTTTAAATGAGAGCAAACATGGAAAGGGAAGAGAGCAGGGAAGCCAGGGCCAGCTTGGCAGCGCCCAGGAGAAATGGTAGGCAGGGTCCAGGGCAATGGCCTTTCCATGATCCTGGAGCCTTCCTGGGCCCTTTGTTTGTCAGGTGTGGGTGAGCACAGGGATTTCCTACTGAAAGCCCTTTCAGTGAATGAAGAGCCTCTAAGACTAAATGACTGTGCAGACATTTGCCCAGGTTAATTTTCTTGGAATTAACAAAAAGCTCAGAAGTCTCATGATTTCACATGAATCCTAAAAGTCAGCCACCAGCTCTTGTTTCCTTTTCTTTTTCTCCATACTTACAATAAAAAAAGGAATTTTATGTTAGATCAGTGCACACATGTATGCATTTATATAAAACTGAAACAAAAGGTCCATAAGATAATATCTTTATATAGAACTGAAACAAAGGTTCATAAGATAATATCTTTATTACATGTGATGTGCTCTGATATGTTTTTCTTTACCGGATTAGACTGTTTTGTTATAAAAAAAACAGAAGCCAACCCATAGTTACCCCTCGATTTGGAATAAAAGGGGCATTTTCTCACGGGTGTGGCCAGTTTGTCCCTTAAGCAGTTGTTTCTCAGCATCACAAACGCATTCTCTGGAGCCCTCTGTGAGCCCTACTGCTGGCCATGCTGGAAACACCGAGGGGTCAGTGAATGCCTCAAGTCAGAAATGCTGGCACTGTGCTGGCCCCAGCAGAAAGATGCTGTAGACAAACCCCTGTTTCTCTTGTTCCCAACAAGGTCCAGCCAGCAAATCAGAAACCAGACCGGTAATTTTAACAGAGAATTTACTATGAGGACTTGGTAAAATATGTAAGAGAGGATTAACGAGCCATAAAAGGATCCTGGAGGTAACAAAAATATAGTAACTATAGGAAGCAGCTACCACCTCTGGGAGGATAAAGAAAAAGTTGGTTTATTAAAACTTTGGGGCTGGCAGATCTGGGACTCAGGCCTCTGAAGACGGGCCAGAATGAATGCCTTAGGAGCTTAGAAGAGGAACGCCACAGAATTAAAACACTGATCTCCAAGGTGGCAGAACCAGCCAGCTGGTACTGATATCTCTGGTAGGTATCAGGGATGGGGGAGTTGCCTTGCATGGTTGGTTCCGGGAGGAAGAAAAAAAAATGAAGCTGTAACCAACGGCTGCTAACATAAGCTGTCACTGACAGTGTGGATCACTGCCCAGGTGACACTGATAGGACAGAAAGAAAATATTTCCTCTGTCCTCCATCCTTGCAGTCTCTCTGTCTCTACAACTCCCTATCGTCAGTGCCTAACAAGGAATCAGCTGGCAAAGCAGAAAAGTGCTGTTCCAGCCCAGCGTCACAAACAGCAAGGAAAGAAGGGCACAATGCTGAGAGACGATGGCTCAATTAGCCAGCACACCCGTTCCTCAGTTCCCCACACCCCCACCGCACAGGCTGTGTAAGAGAGCTAAGAGATTGGGGTAAATAACAAGAATTTAAATACAGAGAAAATTTATTACTTACATTCAGTTGAATTTTATATAATAGTTTCTAGAATCCAAGGAGAAATAATTCAGCAACAACTAAAGTTAAATTCTTCACTGGGGCCCCAGTTCCTATACTTGGTCCTTGAATGAGGCCCAACCTTCAACTTTGTCCTCACAGAATGTCTCCTTTTAAAAATTTCTATAATGTGACTCTCAGTCCTTACTTTAGAGAAAACTATTTCCTGCTGCCAGAAGTACTCTGGCCCTGAGATCTATCTCTTTCTCTCCCTCAATGCCAACAGTTTAGTCTACAGATCACAAAGTCTCCCCCATTGCAGTGTGGTTCTGAATTTCTGCCTTAAGTCTTGAATAACATGTAGGGGAGGGAAACAGGAAGCAAAGGAAGGTGCCACAGAAGACAAAGCAAAGTGATCTTGGACATTTCATCACAACAACTGGCTTCCTTTGAGGTCTCTCCACCTTGTGAAGTAAAGGTACAGTTGTCCCTTTTCCTGGCCAGTAAGCTGGTAGCCATCATATCAAACACATGTATGCACACACACACACATACACACACACACATGTGTACACAATAATTTTCAGAGGCAATAGAGTCTAGATCAATGCTTCGGCTATGGTTTGGATATATGTCCCCCCAAATATTATACTGAAATTTTATTTCAATGTTGAAGGTGGGACCTAATGGGAGGTGTTTGGGTCATGGAGAGAGAATCCTTATGAATAGAATAATGCTCTTCCTGCGGGGTGGCAAGTGAGTTCTTGTTCTATTCGTTCCCATGAGAGCTGGTTGTTAAAAACAGCCTGGCACCTCCCATCGCTATCTTGCTTCCTCCATGGCCATGTGATCTCTGTACACATTGGCTCCCCTTTGACTTCTGCCGTGAGTAGAAGTCTGAAGCCCTCTCCAGAAGCAGATGCTGATGCCATGCTTCTTGCATAGCCTGCTGAGCTGTCAGACAAATAAACCCCCTTTCTTTAAAAATTACCCAGCCTTGGGTATTCCTTTAAGGCAACACAAATGGACTAACACAGCTTCTCTACCAGGGGTGATTTTGTTTACCAGGGAACACTGGCAATGTTCAGAGACATTTTTGGTTGTCACAATTGAGGATGGGGGGTGCTGTTGGCATCCAGTGAATAGAGGCCAGGGGTGCTGCTAAACATTCTACAATGCACAATAGGCTCCCACAACAAAAAATTATCCAAGCCCAAATGTCATTAGTACTAAAGGTCAGAAATCCTGCTCTAGATACATAATATAATTTGCTCTGCAAAGAGTCCCTACACACAATGACACTAATATTTTATACTATTTTATAGAGGGGGGTGGGACTCAAAGCATAGCCACATCAATCCTCTTCAAAGAAATGCTCTCTCCCATTCCAATCTCGTTCTTGGCATCTCTGACTCCATTTCTACGGTGAGATGGGTGGACTGTTAACAGTTTCATAGCTGCTTCTCAGGTAACTTCTCTGCAGCCCTGCCTTGGCAGTCTAACACCACACCTAAGAATGTGGGAGTATCTGACATGTTCACACTCTGATGCGTCACACTTTCCATGTGGCCACAAAGAAATGTGGGGCCCATCTCTGGAAGTGTTCAAGAGACCACAATAGCATCTGTCAGAGAAGAAAGTGAGGGTAATTTTTCATGGCCAATAGAGTTTCTTGCAAACACCAGGAGCATCTCATTGCATTCAAAGTAAGTCTTTGAAACAAAATATACATAAGCCAATATGTTGGAAAACCAGTGGTAATAGGCACTGTGTTTTTACTGGGACTGTAGTGTTGGTTGACTCTGGCTGGGGGAATAAAGGCTCTGTCTTCCTCAGTCCTGTTCCTGCAGCATAGGATGCTCCCACGGTGTGAGAAGAATTCTGGGCTCTTGGGTCTGACATGGCAGCACGGTGCACCGGTGAGCACGGTCAAGGCTTGGCAGGCCTCAAAGAAGGGTTAACCTTGCCTGCCTGACTGAGCGACATCTCACAGGTATTAAATCACGAACACTTTGAGAAACAACTTTGAAACCAGCCCCGCAGAAATCCAAAGTAAAGCTGGTGTTCCTCTGAGTGTGGTAGTCACATGAAGAAACACTGTCCCAAAGGTATCTACGTGCCTCCAGAGCAGGGGCTAGTAGAATGAGAAATTTCTGGTAATTAGAAATCAGAGGAGCCTGTGGTTTAATATTAGCCCTATGCTACTATCTTCTATTTCCCTGGAAAATAGTTGAGGTTGGTTGTCTTTTGTATAGTTAGTGTGTAATTCAACAAAGAAATAAAAAAGCAGCACTTTAATGGGTTCCTTACATGGAGAAATAAATTCTACTTTCTCTGTTTATAGGATGGGCAACCTGTTAACATGCTGCTGGCTGAATTACCTTTGACTTAAAACATCTGGAGGCAATAAATTCAAGTTTCATCAGGTGATTCATAGGAAAGGCACTTTCCCCTTCTCTACAATTCCATTGGTTCTTGAGGGTGAATCGTAATCACCTGCAAGGCTTATTTAAAAAACAGATCACTATGTTTCTGATTTAGTAGGTCTAGATTATGGCCTGAGAGTTTGCATTTCAGACAAGTTCCCCGGTGATGCTTTTGCTGCTAGTCTGGGATCACTCTTTGAACCATTATCCTTAACAATATGATCAGATTAATTTTAAACCAAAAAATTATTCTTGTGAGTTCCCCTTAGGAACCTCAGTTACCCACTGTATAAATTTCATAATCCTAGCCCAACTTTCAAAATCCTTCAAAATCTAACCCACTTTCCATCACGCCTTCCTAAGCTCAATTCATACTCGCTTACAAGGCACTCTCTGTTGGCTACAAGGCTGTGACCTTTTGGTGTTGTGACTCTTCTCATGCAGTGTCTTCTTCTGCCACCCTTGCCTGAGCTCAGTCCTGTGAATGCTCTAAGAAACAGATTGAGCATCCCCTCTTTTTCCCTACCAAGCAGAAACCCTCATTTTGTCACACCCCTTGCTCTACCTTCTTAGCAGTTTGCTCATACCAGAAGCAAAGCTCTTCTCATTTCCTTTAAAAAAAATTGACAACCTGCAATGGTACCTACTTTGTGAAGGACAACATGTCAGGCTGTGTGAAGTCTCCAAAGAAGTGTAGGGAGAAGAAAAAAACATGCTCTGCAATTGGCATTGTTTTTAGTTGAATTATTCAGATATGCAAGAAATATCACATGTCTGTATTTTTATAACTTTTAAAAATTAACTTAATTCTACCATCAAGACTCTACAGAACTGGTTTGGTAGGAAATTTAAGTGCATTTTACAGCCCTCTCCTCCTTTTAGACTCAGACCAGAATTCAGGAGGTTTATGTCGTGACTGGAAAACAGAGGAAGAATCTCTAATAGCCAGATCTCAAATACACTGACATCCTCATCATCCAAGCCCACAGTGGTGGATCTCTGCTTCCGTGACAGATCTGAAGTGTGGGAATCACTGTTGAAGCTGGAAACTTCATGGCCAGAGTTTTGGTCCTGCCTCCTGAAGGTCTGTCTGCCTCTTTGTATAATGGACACACTGTGGTTTATGGGTCACTGTTGCTATTGCAGACCCTAAACCTCTTTCTCTTAAAACACTTTCAGAGTTACAGACAGAAAGATCCTTAATCTACAAGCTTTGCTTTCCTGTGTATTTATTTTATTGTTTACTTTATTCTCCACAGACTCTTGCAAAGCAATAGCAAAGATCGCCATCAGCAGCTCCAGACTTACTTTCTATGAGATTTGCAACCTGAGTAAAGAGACTTTTTCCCAAGCAGTGTTCTCATTGGTTGGCTTGGGTCACTTGTCAACCTCTGAACCAATCACTGTGATCAAAAGGATTTGGTATTCTGATTGGCCAGGCCTGGTTGACATGCCTTGTCTTGGAGCCAGAGCTGGGGTCAGCCCCACATAAGCTGCATGGTGGACAATGGGAAAGATGTGGTTCTCCAAAAGGAAGAGATGGGTTGTGTTATTAGGAGAAAGGGATCTAGACTCTCTTTATACATGTCCACGACAGTGTGCAGGAACTCAAAGACTGTTCAATTTTGAAAGTCTTGGCAAGCAAGATGATCACAGAGAAAAACCAGCCTCCTCTCAGTACAGTGGATAAAACCAAAGCTCAGAGAGCTTAAGAAAATAGCCCTTTACACAGAAAGTTAGGAGAAGAATGGTCCCACCTTTGTTTTTTTTCCTTTCCATACTCCCTAAATATTCTAGGGTCTCCATTATTGGAGATCTTTCTAAGCCTACCTTGCTGAGACAAGATCCAAATCTCAAAACAAGTTTATTTTACCTCTCTACAATCCTGCTGGGTTCATCAGAATAGGTAGAAACATCATAAAGTTAATTATCATTTTGGGTAATATTTCCATATACATCCCTGGATATTCTCCTTCTCCAAAAAAGGTAGCAGCTAAAAATAATGAACACAATGGTGGGTATTTCAGATGCTGTTGGCAGAAGATGCTGCTTCAAAGAAGAAGGTGCATTCAATTAATACTAGGCACTGATCATCCATTTCTCCTCTGCACAGCATCTACTCTAGTCAAGAAGGATGTTGGCATTTTGAATAGGAGGAGGTAATGTAAGAAAACATTCATGAAGCATTATCATGTAAATTAAGTAATTTATAAAGCAATATGTATTATATTATGATCTTATTTATGCCAATAAATATGAGTACAAACACAGGAAAAAAGATGCTTAGAAACCTATGAAAATGTTAATAGCATTTACATTTGAGTGTTCAGATTATAGCTGATTTTTTTCTTTATGCTTTTTTTAAAGGAAACTTTATAATAAGCATATATTGCTAATAAAATGTATGCATGTATTTCCTCAATTGTAAGACACCATTGATTATAAGAACACCATAGAGAAAAACAGCTTCTCAGTTTAAAAAAAAAATCACTATTTTTTATTACCATTTTAAAAATTCCAACCAAATGTCTGACTTATTCTTGGAGGGAAATAATAAAAACATAGGTATTTTTTTCAATCAAAGGGAGAAGTAATAATATGAGATCATACTTTGGTTACAAGTTAATGATCATATTCTACACAATGTGGATGTGTCAACATTTTAAAATGTCCACATTAAAATGGACATCTGCCATTAAAAATAAACACAAATCACTTGCCAAAGCTGTAAATTCACAGACATTGAAATAAATAACCAAAAATGAGTATGTTTTAAACACCGAAGTCTCTTGACAATGTTCATAGACCAAACTAAATGCCAAGTACCAATAATTCAGAAAAAAAATGACATCAGCTAATTTCTACTTCACTTCCTCATAATGTGGCTGTCTGGTGTTGCACATGGATACTACAGAGACTAATGACAAATCACATTTAGCAGCCAAAATCATCAACAAAGAATCTTAACGTTAACATTAATCTGTTTAAAAAATAGTGTTTTATGTACAGACACCCCAAATTTTTAACCTGATGAGTGGGTGCCATGATTTGATTCCAGGAAGCAGACCTGAGACATAACATCTGGTCAGTTCAGGGAACACTAGCAAGTAAATGATAAAGTGGGAGAGGGAAGGAAAAGTATTTGAGGCATCGATCACATGGGCAACTGGAGATTAATTTCATGGAGAAACTCTTGGGGAGTGGAGGAAAACACATACCTTGGAATTATCCTATCCAAGGAGCAACAGAGCTGGGGTATTTGTACATATACTCCAGAGTTATTGGTTGAGCACTGCTCCTGAGGATTGTTAATTATCTGGATTTCTGGCCTGATACTCGTGCTTCTAGACAGAGAAATCTGTGATTCTGAGAAAATAAACTTTCATGCACAGAGAGGCAGACTCTCACTGATGAACGTCAGCATGAACACACTGTCAAGTCCAAGGATATGGCTAGAGCACTGACGAAGTCTGCTACAATGGTCCATAGAACCAGCCCATTCACTGTCACACAATATAGAAAATCTCCTTCTCACCATTTATAAACATTTCTTCATTTCTTATAGCTAATGTTGTATCTCTGTTTTCCATCTCCTTAATCCGAGTGGTCATATCATTAGCCATTTTCCGTGTTACAGTTATTGTCATTAGTTGCCTGGTAGCCACTTCTGAAAATAATGATTCAAAATCTCTTTGCTGCAAGTCCAGACATGTTTGGATTGTACATTCTGTCTTGGCATTTTCAAAATGAGTTTTGCCATCATTAATTTCTGGTTGTTCTATGGAAATTCACTGCTCTAAAGTGTATTCACATAATGACTTTTCTCTGAAACTGCCATTTTGAGGTGAGCATCAAAACCTACATTATTAGGCAGCTGGAACTCTGACCCTGCAGTCTAAGTGGTCCTATATTTTCATCAAACCACAGTATTTGAGCACGTACGTGCGGATGTCACGGCTGTATAAGACTCATCCAAACTGAAGATACAGCAGTTGATAAGACTGGGCTTAACAATCCTCTAAAAGAAGAAGTAACTACCTTCCCTGGACAGAGAAAAACAACCTCGTTCTGTTACAAAGCTCATTAGGCATTTCAGGCAGAGAGGACAAAAGCAAACTTATTTTTCCTTTTGAAAATTTGTTATTTGAGTCATCACCACCACCTTTCAGCCACCCCAAACCCAGATTCCCTTGACCATCAAAATTGTTCTCTATTCTACATGTACACACTTATCTGGATTTCAGAAATGCTAAAATTTGGAGAAGAATTATGCCTACAAGAATAAAAAGCAGGGGAGGGAACCTCCACAGAGAGATAAAGGATTTGTTTTAACAGTGTACAACAAAAGTTTCTTGGGAGAGTATTGCCTTCATCTGAGAAAATGCTTTGAAAAGCCTGAGAGAAATGGGAGACTCTGTGCTGGTGTAAGTGTGACCGCAGCGGTGGAATGGGGATGGAGTTGCTCTGCGTAGCAGTAGATGAAATTTGAACTCTCGGGCAATGCAGAAGGGAAGGATTAAGGAGCAAGGCTGAGGGGAGCAGGAACAGAGCCAAACAGATGAAGAGGGGTGAGGACTGTATGTGGCCAGTAAAATTCCACTGTGGAAGCATGATACCTACTTGTTCCTTGAGAAGTTATGTTGCTGAAAAGCAAATCCTACTTGTGTTCTAAACTATGCTCTCCTTCCTCAGTTCAGGAAAGTCCATTATTCTCATAAACAGTTTGATGTAAATTGTTATTATTATTATTTTGAGATGAAAAGAAACCAACTGAGATTCAAGTAAAGATGGAGAGGAACAGAGACCTGGTTCAGGGACCTGGGGGGCTGTAGTGGTCCTGAGAATAAAAACTCTGCCCTAGGAACTCACAGCAGTGATGCAGTGAGGACTCTGTACATGCACAGCTGGGGAATTTGAAGAGGTTTGAGCCAGCTGTACCTATGTACTAAGGTTTAATTAACCTATGATTGAAATTGGGCATATATGTATGTATGTGCTGTTTCCCAGTGATCTTACAATATCGTGGAAAAACTTATTTTTTCTTGAAGAAACTTCTGACAAAAACACATCCTGTATACTTATGGCATTAAAAAATAAATACACACTTTTATACATCTATACAGTAAGGGTTATATTTTTGTCACTTTTCTTGAATTGCCTTGCACCTACCTTTGGCTATTATTATTTGATGTGAGGCAAACCAATTTGTCAATCAATAGCACTGAGGAAGTGCTGGATGAGAGGAGGAAGACAGGAGATGGCAATCCGCCTGTTTTAATTTTTGAAACTATTTTTGCTTTTGTTTTACAAAATAAGTTCATTCTTGTGAAAACCGAAGATGCCATGACCCTGTCAACATATAATGTAGAGAGAAACCTGGATGCCAATTATGGTGAAGATATTGTATTTCTTACAAGTAAAACGTATCTGTTTCATTTTATGGTAAAAATATGAGCATTGTGATGATAGATTTAATAGCTTATATATGAAACTCCATTACATATAGGTATTAAATATCACTGCTTATTGAACTATTAATAATTCATTAGGTTTTTAAAATTAAGTGGATTATCTATGACAAAGACAGTCTAATGTTAATGGGGACAGGGTGGATTATTGGTATACACTTCATTGTATAATTTATATTAATTAATTAACTGTATTTTTTTTATAAAAGTATACAGCCAATCTATAAGTATTGAAAATGTCTAGCATGATGAGTGTTACATTTTTAACAGTAGTTGGCTTAGAGAGGTGAACTTCCTGGTGATAATTCTTTTTCTACTTATTTCCCTAATTTGATCCCATTTACTATAGGAGAAAAAATCCTATTTGGGTTTTATCTTGGTTGTGCTTTTTTTTTTTTTATTTAAGTGTCATGTATGGGAAAATGCTCTAGAACAAGATTTAGAAGAACAAGAAGAGCTGTGATCTAGTCAGTGCTCAACAACTTAGCAGCAGGTCACCTAAACTATCTGTGCTGGAGTTTAATCATCTTTAAAATGGGAGAATGAACTTTTTAGCTGCCCATAGAAGAAAGAACTATGTCTACCTTTTTTTTTTTTTTTTTTTTTGCTCATCCCTTATAAGTCTATTGCCTAGCACAGAGCTGGGCTTCTGTTTAATAAATAATAAAATAATTATGAAAATATCAATAATATAATTATTAATACATAAAATGATAATTTTTAAATGCTTAGCATTTAATAAATATTTGCTGGCTAATTCAAGAAATGGAGGCATGCATTAATGTTTTGAATTTTTCAGCAAGGTATCAAGCTAAGGGGTAATTATTATATAGCCAGCATTGAATAGCTGCAGTAACAGGACTGCCAGGAGAATCCCTAAATGGTCACACTCTGTTGAAAAGAAAGAGTTAATTAGCTATGCCCTGTTAGAGGTACAAGTTCTTGATCTAGAAAACCCTGAAGACCTCTTAAGTTTCAGGGATCAGGATCAAAAGCAGAGCAATTGACTGTTTTTAGTTTTTAAATGTTTAGCATTTAAATATTACTAATAGTTTATAGATAATGTTCATCAAACAAAAATTTAAAAATTAGCATGTTCATAAGAAATAAAATAAAAATTATCTATAATCATATTATTCAAAGGTAATTGCTGTAAAGATTTTGGTGTATCTCTCTATAGGGGTATATATATCTGCGTATATGAAAGAGATAGAAGAAGGAGAAGAGAGAAAGGAAATATATTTGTGTATATTCATATATCATGCCTTTTCCTATGCAAATGGGATCCTGTCAGCTATATCACTATAAACTTTAATTTTCATCTAATATCTCATAAGCATCTTTCCATATCAGCACATTTATTTCTACCACATTATTAATGGCCACCCTATATGGATATACCTCATTATCACATTTTATTTAACCAATTCATTTTAATGGGCATTTAGTTTATTCCTTAATTCTTGCTGTTAGAGGCAATATGAGTTGAAAATTCTTATACATCCATCTGGGCCTTGGACTAACAGAGTTTCAGATCCCTACTTTGTACGTATTTCTGGCCTTAGGCAGAGACATTACCTGGCACTACTGGCAAGCAGGGAATCCAACAGACCTGGGGGCACCTGGTCTTCTGTTTCCACACATGAGGTCAACTCATATTTGACCAAACTGAATGGCCAATTAAATCCAGAATTAGATTGGATTTTTCCTCTCATCTATTTGATTTGCTATTAATTCATTTGGATTAAACATTCAATTCATGTATTTTAAGCAGATCTTGCTTTGTTTATATCTCCCCTCTTGCCTTTCTCTACATACAAATCCTACAAAGTGGAATAAATATATAACATACATTGAATAAAAATTATAGATATAGTAAATTATAAACGTATTGAATATACAATACACTCAATACAAATTGTAAGTAGATTAAATTACAAACATGTTATTTCAGTATTGAAAGCTCATGAACATTCTCTGTCATTTATAGAGCCAGTCATTTGCATACGTAATCTCTAGCACCTTTCCCAAGGTTGCATGGTAACAGTGGAAGAGCAGAAAATAGAACTCAAATTTCTAGTTTGTGTTTGTTGTTTTCAAAGATAATACTACTTGCAGTGCTATAAAAAGAGGCAATGATAATATTAGCTTCAGCAATGCACTCAGTTTTTATTCCACTAGATAAAAGTATGTGAGTAACCGTATAAGACCTTGTTTAATTGCCAATAGGCTTTGATGTCCACTGTATGTATGTGAATTCCCTTTGTAGGAGAAAAAGAATTTAAAAACACAAATGCCTTTGCAGTCTGACGTTGTGAGACTTACCATTTAATACTGATTCACATGCGTCTTTACTCTGGGATGATTCCTGAGGCAACAATTAAATATGTGGACCCGTAGACAACCTTGGTGCCAGAAGGGATTAAAGAATTTGTGAGTCACTTCTTGTATTCTGGAATGGGTGACAAAGATGTTGGGGTTGACACACAGTGGTTGAATGGAATCCCCCAGTGGGAGGTGGGAGTGGTTGGTGGCTTGTACTCACCCATTCCCCTTTTAAAAAACTGCATAGTTCTGGGATGAGATCACCTCATTAATTTCTTTCTCTAATTAAAAATATACTAGACCTGCCCATTTGCTTTTTCTATCTTTAATTTCTAGGCATCAATTAATAGATTTCAACAGTGTCTGGGACATAGAAGGTACACAATAAAGATTTTTTTGATTGAAGGTTGAATGAATAAATGAATTTATTGAGCACCATGTATGTGCCATTCTTTGTTTTATGCACCGAGAATATAGCAGTGAACCAAAAAATAAAAAAAATCCCTGTTATTAAGCTTACATTTTAGTAAAGAAAGTGAGACAATACATGAAAAACAAAATATATAGGTTGCAAAATTTAGTTTAATAGAAAAGTAAAAAGTAAGTCTAGGAAGAGGAAGAAGATGTGTATATGGGGGTGTGTGGGTGATGTTAAAATTTTAATATGAAGCTGTCAAGAAAGGCACACCTGCCCCTAATATTTGTAGGACTTGGAGTAAGAATACCAATGGGGCCTACATAACATACATCTAAATATTCTAAAATTATAAATTGAAATAACAAACTTAATTAAAATACATTATATCCTCTTATCTCAAAATATGTCTTCATAATTATGAACTTGAACATTATGTATAAAGTTGTGACTTTTAAATGACAAAAAAGTACTAAACATTACTGAATTTAATTATCAATGTGTATTTCTGGGTTTTGTGTTGATGGATCAGCCATGTTTAAGTGAATAATCAAATAGAGACATACATAATTCATAGCATTTTATATCTTTATTTCATAAAACTTATTCTATTTTTCTTTATTTCACGAAAATCTCTATGTAAATACTCAAATTTTTAATATAATTTTGTTCTACTCATCTAAAGGATAAAAAATGTAATTGTATTCCAAGTAAACAAATTTAATATTTTTCATCAAAAGAGCAAATTAAAATCAATGTAAAAAATTTAAAAATAAAATCATTTTACATGTTATAAGATGATATTTTATTCTAAAATATTTAAAATTACATACTGTTAAAAAGCAAAATACAATTATAATTCATGAATATCGATATTTTATGCTAAAATTTATTTAAAGATGAATTTAAAAAATTTTATTGAAAATGCAACTAAATCTCTTAAAATCGTTTTTAAAAAATAAAAGTACCCATAATTCTACTTTATAATATCTGTCTAGTTTTCAATGAAGAAGAGCTTATACATTTCATGTATGTTTCATCTAGAGTTACATACATATTTTAGAATAATATAAATTTTTTAATATTATAAATTGTCAACCATGAAGGACAAACACAGTGAATATTATGCTAATTCATGAGCATCCCTCAGACCACATATTGGAACATAAAAAGAAACAAAATGGATTTTCAATATTGATATGAGGAACATCATGATGGAGGACATGTCAGAATAGAAATTTAGTACTTTTGAAATTTAACAAAAATATGACAATGAAGACATAGCTAGAGCTTTTCTTATGTTTTTGGAAAAGTCTTTAAGCTTCATTAGTTTCTTCATAAATTCACCTCTGCTCTTGATAAAAATAAGCTAAGAGGAAAAAGAAAATCCCACATGAAAGATAATGGTATGGTACACAGCAGATGTCTTAATTTTCAGAATTCAATAGATATTAAAGTTGTTCTTTATTTAAAAATGTAGACACTATATGACTTCATCTTCCCTGAGGAAAAGAACAGGGATGTGGATCAACCTAGTCCTCCAGCCCTCTCTAGTCCTTACAGTTCTGTGATTCCCTTTCTAAAATATCTTTAGTGCATTCAATGTCTCAGGCAGGCTGATGAAGACTCAAAGTTATACACTGACCTTGAACTGGATGGAAGGTTCCCACTGTTGAAAGAGTGTGGACAGTGAAGAGGAAGAAGGCTGCAGCGCTGGTATCTAAGAATGGTGGTGGTGGTGGCCACTGGAGGGGGTGCCTGTAATGTGAAAGCCAGAGCACCCACCCAGACGGGGGCCTCTGACCCAGGGAAACTCATGCATTAAAAATGAGATTGGGCTTAGTTTCACCTGTGATGCATAGCTTGGCTCCACCCTTCCTGTTTAGTTTTGTTTGTATTATTTGTCTCTGTTTAACATGGTATTTTTTTTTGTACAAAGAAGCTGAAAAGAGGATTTATTTTAAATTTGTATATTATAAAATACATAATTTAGATGTGTCAGTAAGTTCTTGGAGAGAAGCTGTACCTGAAAAGTAGGTATGAATTTTAGGGCCAGTGAAGAAAAAATTCAAAGGGAAAGTCTAAATGAGCAAAAGTTTAGAACCTCATTACTGTGTAGATGTGTGAAGTTATCAGGAAAATTTCAGGCCACTAAGTCATCACTGTGTTTAACATGGTATTAATGGATCATTTCACTAAAATGGTACCATGGCCTGAAAATGCCTTAACTTAAGAGATCAAAAATTCAGCAGCGACATCTGCCATTTTTTAATTAATTAGAGTGTTCTTAATAAGACCCGGAGGAATGAATAGCCCATCTGAGCACAATTACATTATGTCTGCATAAGGGCCTGTATTTAGTAGTTCTGGGCTTCCTGTTTCTCCATATGTTACAAAAATATAGACCATTTAGCATGTCACAAATCTAATCCATGTTGGGTTATAGGAACCAAACCTAAAGGCAGGCTTTGAAATTTAATTTTGCAAATATTCAGTGGAGAGATTTTTGCTGTTTGCTAACATTAAAATGTTTCAGTGGAAATTAAAGTAATTAGACGTAGGTCAGGGAATTATTTCAATATTTTATACCATGGTTGTTTTTACTAAGTCCCAGATTAGCCTACAATTTGGTGACTTAATGTCCAAAATTTTTTGGAACAGTCCTGGTTTCAAATTTACTGTCTTATTTCCCATCCGTAGGGAGTCTCATGTTTGTCACATCATGGTGACCAAACTTTTGGTTTAGAAAATATGAACGTACCAAAAATTAGGCAAAATAGAATAAGTCCATTATTTTATGGTATCATTTCTTTACTTGCTAAAGCTGCAAAGGTGGAAGACAGAAGAGTTGACATAAATGCTGCAGAGTGATAGGCAATCCAAATATCTCTCTCTGTGGTATAGGCTTTCTAGTTTAATAGTAAATTTGGGAAGAAAATTTAATTCAGCTTCTAAGAAATTCACCATTGGTTGAGCCAAATGTATGAGTAACATTCAGTACAGGTTGATTTCTACTGCTACTTTTACTGGCAAACAATGGCCAACTGCCAAAGCATGTTCAACCCACACAGCTGTTTTCAATGATTCATTTCCTTTGATTTCCCAGCTGACCCATTCAGAAGGAGAATTGCAGTTTTTAAACCTCAGTCGCTAGCCTCATTGCTGCAAGCAGTCTTCCCCTTCAATTGTGGGAGCATTTTAAAGGCTAAAGTGAGAGAGACAGTTGTCCTCAGAAGCAAAGTTGTTTCCATGACTAGAGTGTAAGCAGGCAAGAAAAGTTGAAAAAACTATGGAATGTTGATTTTTATGGTGAGGTCCTCTGATTCATAATATGCCTACCTTTCCAACTTTCTCTCACACCACGCCCTGACTTTAGCTCAACGTTCCAACCACTCTGGCAGTTTCCAAAGTACAGAAGGTTCTTTCACCCATTGGTACCACTGCTATTCTCATGGGTTAGAATGCACTTCCCTCTTCTTTGTTGAGAAACTTCTGGTATTTCCAAGGTACAACCCAAGGATTACAGTCTCTAGCAGTTTCTCCTGAACCCTCCAAGGGAGGGTAGAGCATGCATTATTAACGGAGCACTGTTGCCCACAATGGGATAAAAATTGGCACTAGGAAGGTCAAAAATTCTTACTTTCTATGTATAAAGAATGGATGTACAAATATATAGTACATAAACACATATACAATTTATCTGAGGTATTAAAATTTCATTGGGGGAGGAATGATTAGAAGCAAATGTCTCTAAAGCCTCTTCATGAAGGTATTGATGAAAAAAATGTTGAGAAACCCTGGGTTACAAGCTCTTCTGTCACCCCTGTGATAGTGTTTAGCTTGTTTTAAGTCATCGATTTTGGAAGATTTGCTGTTCATCATTATTATAGCAAAAGCTGACTGATACCCCTTTTACAAAACCATTCTAAGTTTCCTGAGGCCTAGGACACTATCTTGTGCTCCACTGCCTCCACAGGACCAGGCAGAATGCCGGAATGTAGCAGATACTCAGGAAATGTTTGTCCGATGGTTTTGAGAGGATCATGACTTCTCAGTCCTACTCAAGACTTTTACATCCATTGTGTTCTATAAAAGAGGCTTCAATCCCTTTCAACTCTTTGAGCATTCTATGATTTAATGAGATGGTGTTTTCATGAATTTTTTACTCCATCTGCAATAGCTAAAGAAGTGGTGACTCAAAGTTGAACTTACAACATAGATGTGTCCTGTTCAAATATCCAGTGGATGCTTTGGCTCTGGCCGTCATGAGGCTGTTGGCCACGCTGTATTTCCAAAAGGCACCATGCCCTCACAGGGTAACCACGTCTGCACCAAGTACAGCATTTTCACTGCAACATCAGTTGAATTAGAAGTGCTGGGCATCAATTTGCAGCCACACTTGCAGCTTTTGATGGTAGCCCAGATCCCTATGAATGTTTTAAATTACTAGAAAAATCAATATTGGAAAACTCTTCCTAGAATGATTTGTACATGTTATGATTTGAATGTTAGTGTCCCTACTGAAATTTATGTTGAAACTTAATCACCAATGTGATAGTACTTAGAGATGGGCCTTCAGGAGGACATTAATTCATGGGGGCTTCCTGTTCTTGAATGATGTTAATGTCTTATAAAAGAGGCTTCACACAGCTTCACTGTTTTGTGCTTCCACCCTCCACCACGTGAGGAGGGTGGCATTCATTCCACCGCTCTAGAGGATGTAGCAACAAGACCATCTTAAAGCAGAGGGCAGCCTTCACCAGACACCAAATCTGCTGGTACCTTGATCACGGACTTCCCAGCTTCCAGAACTTTAAGAATTAAACTTTTGTGGTTTATAAATTACCCACTCTTAGGTATTATAGCAGCACAAATGAACTAAGATAGGTTATGTCATTCTCTCATTTTATATGTCTCCTTTATCAATATCCCATAGTGTAATGATAAAGAAGAAGATAATGATAATGGATAGCTAACTCTTACTGAGCACATACTATGTTCCAGCCATTTTACTAAGTATTTTCTATCCATAGCCTCATTTAGCTCTCCCAATGGTCCTATGACATAGATGTTATTATTTACCTGATTTACAAATGAGGAAAGTAATGATGAAAGCACTTAAATAATTAGGCCAAGGACTCACGGCCGAAGGTGTGAAAGTCAGAATCCAAACTCAGGAAAATCTGACTCCAGAGCCTAAGATTTTAAAGCACTATACCAATTAAAAAAAAAAGATGTTTCAAAATACATAAATAAAATGCTGCATTCTAAAAGCATCCAAATAATGATGAATATGATTGCTGTTAATAAGATTAAATAAATGGACAGGCCATTTCAATTTCAAAGCAATATGAAATTTTGGCTTGGCATAAGCGCATAACATTCTTGTTATAGGTCTATATATAGAAACCATGAGTATCCTGAAACAGTAAGAAGTCGAAAAAGAGAATCCATGGAAAATATTGAGATGTGTTGGAGACTTTGCACAGCAAAACTTGTTGATATAAAAGCATGAGAATATGGGAGGTGGGGGTGAATGGAGAGAGAGGACAGAAGGGAGGGATGGGGAGAGAGACAGAGAGAAGAAAACAATAAAATACAAAATTCTAGTCCTTTACTTTTATGAATCTCCAGTGCCCCCAACTCCCATTCCAACTGCTGGCATGTATTAATTCTTTTCACAGGTGTTGGTATTACAATAGGACAGTAGTGATTTTTTTAAAAAAAGAAAAAAAAAACTAAATTGGAAAGTGACTGCATGCCTCAGAAAGAGTGAAATTAAAACAGACCTTTCCCATTTCCAGGAGGCATTACATTTTCCATGTGGCAACATTTCATTTGGTCCCTTTGAAAGATTCAGCCACAATTCTGTAGCTTTTAAGAGCAAGATGGAAGAAGTGGTATTTCTTAAACTTAGGTAAAATTTATTTTATAAAATAAAATTATGGCCTTAAAACAGAGGGGAAGGGCACTAAAAGTAGAATTTAACTCTTTTAGCTAAGAAATATACCCCAGATGCAATTTCAGATTTCATGCTTATCCTGACAACTCTTTTCTTCCCAAAAAGCCCTTTGGTTAGCACAGTCTTTTTCCCTAAGAGGTATCACTGATGCTGGCTTAGTCCTATTCATCAGCTGTTTTGCTGCTGGGGAAAAAAAAATTATCTGCAGTGGAAAGGTCTGGTGTCTGGAGTAAGACTCACTGCTACTTCTACATTTAGTAGCCATGTGTTCTTGGGCAGATGACTTACCTGACCCTGAGTTTTCTCACCTACCAAATTTTGTAATAAAATTTACTTCTAAAACGAATTATGACTTGGATAAGGAAACACACATAAAGTTTCAGCTCAATATTTTTTTACTTTCCTGTTCTTCCTTCTTCAGTTGTCAAATAATGGGGTTGCCAATAGTTATCTCTAAGTCTTCCAACTTTATATTCTGTGGTAGTTAATTCTTATTGTCAGAAATATTTTTTATACTCAGTTTGCTTTCCTGGCTGAGTTTCCTGTAAAATTTCCACAGATCATCAGAGAATAGAGGCAAACAGGAAAGACGAAGTGGAGGAAGGATCATGGTGCGGTTTCAGGTGTGTGGCTGACCACTGCTGCGTGTGCTTTGAATTAAGGAAAGCGGCGTGGTCACCACTAGAACAGAAACTTCTACAGTCACTCTGCAAGCTCTAGCTGAACAGATGTTTTTCAAGAATGCCAGCTGGAAAGGACCATGGAAAGCTCTGAGGGACACAGAAAAAAGACACCAAGGTTTGTGAAGAAAGAAAGAGATCGTTTCTTTAATTCTTTCTTTCTTATTGCTTGGCACTTTTAGGACTATATCATGTGCCTTACATCGTGTGATTCTTTTAATAACACCGGACAGAAGCACTTTAACACCATTTCACAGATGAGCAAACTGAGGTTCCAAGAAGTTAAGTAACTTCCCCAAGTTCAATCAGCTAGTAAGCATCTAGGTAAGGATTCAACCCGGTCTGGGGACTACAGTGGCTGTGCATTCTACATGCTAACTCCCAATGGTATATGAGCCAGGAAGTGCAATTCACATTAGTTTAAGCAAAAATGGGGAATATAAGCAAATCATGGGAAAGAATAGAAAATACTAGTCCCAGAAACAACTGGTTCCAATGGCTATATACACTGTTGGCTGGTTAGTACTCTTTCCTCCGCTCTTCTACCCTCCCTCCCACTTTCTCTCTCATCCCCATCTTTTTGTTTCTCACACGTTAGCTTCATTCTTTCTACCATCTTTTTCATCTAAACCCATTGCCCTCAACAGCTTTGCTGTCACATCTTACAACTACATGACCAAGGAAATAGAATTCTTCTCTGTCTTCTCCTAAGAGAAACTACTTAGGAAAGGGCTATAATTGTTTTGGTTTAATCGTGTGTCCACTTCTTAACCAGAAAGAGTGCCCATGGGGATTGTTACAGTGACTGGCACAGAGTAAGTCATATGCCTCCATATGACTCACATCAGCCCATGCTTGAGACCAGGGGTCTGTAGCATTGGGGTTGAAACCCCCTTCAGAGCCACAACATTAGAGGGGGAAGCAGCTATCCAAAAAGGAGGAGCTGGGACTGGGCAATACAACAAATGCTGCCCACTCTCCAGGTAGGGAAAGAACATTTACTTCAGAGGCTGGTGGAAAGAACATTTAACCCCACTCTGCTGCTTCCAGGATGTATGAAATTGTAGTCACTGTAGTGAGATATGAAGTAATAAGTTTAAGAGCTGCCAATGCTAAACTAAATAATAAAGTGCTAGGTAAATGCAAGGTTCTCATGTGACTAATATAGCTTTGGTCTTTAAAATTCTGTTTATCAGGAAATGATGGGATATGATTTCAGAACTTATTTTTGCCCTCACACTGTGGCCGCTTTTCCCAAGCAATGTGTTCAACTAGATAATTAGCTCTTGGAAAGCACGGGCAATATTTTCTGCATCTTGTCTGTTTCCAGAGCACCCAGCGAAGTGCTGGGCATATCCCTGTGTCAGCAATACTTGTTTAAAAAGCACTTGCAAACTTGAATCATTGAAAAGATTTACAGACTAGTTACATTGGGAGTCCACACTCAAACAGAGCTTTGCCCGTGCCAGTGTTGTAGATCTTGGGCAAATAAATATTTCCGAGAATAGATATTCAGAATGTTAATATTCGCTTTTATTGAAAATGTGTAAATGGGAGACTTTTATCAATTTTTTGACTTAAAGTGGCAGGGTTATGTTAAATCATACTCACGTTCAATAATATCATTGCCTTGAAAATAAGGAACATTATGAATGTTAAGCCCTTGTAATCCACCTTGCATTATGAGCACTCATTATTTGATTCTGTTCTTCTTATGATCATTTTAATGCATTTCCATATATTAATTATGTTCACACTGATGTTTTGAAATAACCTCAGCCAAGTTCATTATATATCTTCAGGGAAAAGCACTTAAATCTAAATGACAATTTACATTTACTTTTTTAAAATTAAATTTAAATTTTACTTTAAAATAGGAATAACCACTAAAAAGCTTTCCCTATATAGACTCTTACTTTGAAATTTTAATGGAGTTTTATATTTTGTTCCACAAAAAATAAGCACGTCCTTATTTTGAATGAAATTATTAGGTATCTCACTCAATTATTCACGGCTTTGAAACATGAGTTGCTGTTTCTTGTCCTTTTGTCAATGGGTTGAAAATTCTCTTCCATGAATGCCATGAATTGTGGGTGAATATTGAAGAGACATAGGAGACCCAAGAATAGATAAGGTTTATCTATACCGCACGTATAAGAAGTTCAAGTGCTAAAGGTGCTAGGATATTAATTTGGATGCCTGCATTTCTCTTGCATGAAAATGGAAGGCATGAATCTCCTACCTTGCTTTGATTGGCTTGAACTCCTTTTCTTCTAATCACTTTTTAATAAAAACTTTGAAGAGCTTCTCAATACTGTGGAACATAGTCCAACTTCTTAAGGTTGCCCTTGAAGACTTGTGGATTCTGGCCTCTGCCTGACCCCAAGGCCTCATCTTGTGTCACTCTCCCAGTGTGGTCCAGCCCTTTCAGTCTAATGAAGACACTATGCTTCCCACTACTTAAAACAAAAGATGTTCGTAAATCTATTCCTCCTGCCTACAGTGCTCTCTCCGCCTCCCCTTCACTCGGCTACTCTCACTAGCTCTAATTTCTGCTTAAATAGCATTTCATCCTGACCTCCCAGACCACGTAAGGCATATTTTCATAGGACCACATGTTTTAGGTTTGAATTTCTAAAAGTCTAGTTAAGGTTTATAATTGTTCCCTTAGTAACAGATAGCTTTGTCCTAAAGCTAATAGGAATTGAGAATAAAAACCAGGAACACTTGGACTCCTTAACTTGCTGGTTTTTTCCTTCTTTCCAACCCTAATTCCCCAGAGAACAAAGTCAAGGAAACAGGAACTGAAAAAAACCAAAGGCTCCAAGGATGGAGTCGGCCACAGATGAGCAAACAAATCCAGCAGCTTTCCTAGGCTAGTCTGGATAAGATGAGTAAGGTCCTCTTCAAACCAAAGTGGGGAAACATCCATGAAACTAGTCCATGGGACAATTACCAGTCCCTGCTGTCTGGCAGGTCTTCCTACATAGCTCTGAGCTCTGGGCTCCTCACCTTTAATGATGATGCCTCTGACACAATCTCAGTCCCAGCTTATGCCTAGCACTTTTAGCCAATGCCCTTTTTTGTCTTTATTTTAGTTTACTCAGGTGAGGAGTGTGTGGGCATATGTGTGTGTACCCTGATAACTACAGATGTATTTCAAATTTATAATTTTCATGTGCAATTTTCTATACTCACATATGATATTTTCTCACTCTTTCTGAAACCTAACTGGCAATATTCTAAAGTCTTATAAGTAGATAAGAGGGCAGGAACCCTCTGCTGAGTTGAGGACTGAGCTCAATCTATAATTTCCAACCTATCACATGCCTCATAATTTCCTTATTCGTAAGCATCCAAATAATTTATTATCTATTTTTCTAATTATTTGTTCAGTGTTTGTTTCCTTCACAGTAGTCTATACACTCTGTGAGGGTAAATTCTGTCTTTCATTACTATATCCCCACTGATTAAAACATAATAGATACTCAATGAATATTTAATAAATGAATGAATGATAGAATGAAGTGGGGGGAGGGGAATGGAGGAAAAAACAAAGAAAATTCTAATTTTATACTGCATTTTATTACTAGCTCTGGGCCACACATTATGTGCTCATGAAACTCATCCCCCAACTATCCTCTCTTGCTGCTCTGCCCTAAATATAAATTTTAATTTCCCTGTCATGGACTGGAGCAGACTGAAGAAATAAGTCACTCATTTTTGTGACTGTGGAGAAAACACTTTAAATAATGGTTTTCAAATTTGGTTAAATCTTACTGAAACATATAGAGATATGAGATCTTTAAGAATAAGTTTTAAGTGTTTTGTTTTGTTTTTGTCTTTGTTTTAAATCCAAGGTCAAAAAAAGTTGTTAGTAGTCATTATTTGCAGATGCTGAAAAAGTTCAAAATGCATTTCATATTATATTTTCAAATTACATTATCAAGTTGCATTTGAATGCAAATTCAACTGCATTCGATATGCATTTCAAATATCACAAGAGGCACATTCTGGATGCTTTCTTGAAATGCAGAGTAAAAAAAACATATTGCCTTTGGACTAGACAAAATTAGTTCTAATGGTACAAACGACCATGGAGATTCACCCATGGGATTGCAGCCTACATGTTTGGGCTTCCCTTTGAGCAAAGAATGGAAAATAACAACATAGATATAGCAAACATTAAATTCCAACAGTACTTCTGATTAGCTGAAGATGGAATAATGTTATCACTGGGGTTTATTTTTAAGAGTTTCTGACAACAAGCTAGTCTGAAACCTAGAAAAGAAAGTTTGTCAGTTTATAACATCAAATTGAGTTATAAGACATATTCTAACAGAGGCCTAAAAATAAGCAGAGGAATTGGGTGAACTATATGAGGGTTTTTGTTCATTCCAGTTGACTGCTTGGTATTAGAAAAAGGCACTCCCTGTGGGCAGACATGGAAGGATCTGACAGGAGCATAGCAAGGGCTGTGGGTCAGCTCTCACTCTTTCCCTGGGGTGGGCACCTGTGTACTACACAAATCATGCACACATGAGCTATGGCTGTGCTTCCAGTTTTAGCAAGATATAAGGCAAATTGATAAAGTTTAACAATAATGATTCTTTTTGTGTTTTGATAATTTCTTTTTTTTTTTTTTAGACAGAGTCTCACTCTGTTGCCCAGGCTAGAGTACCATGGCATCAGCCTAGCTCACAGCAACCTCAAACTCCTGGGCTCAAATGATCCTCCTGCCTCAGCCTCCCAAGTAGCTGAAACTACAGGTATGCACCACCATGCCCGGCTAATTTTTTCTGTATATTTTTAGTTGTCCAGTTAATTTCTTTCTATTTTTGGTGGAGACGGGGTCTCGCTCTTGCTCAGGCTGGTCTTGAACTCCTGAGCTCAAACGATCCTCCCGCCTTGGCCTTCCAGAGTGCTAGGATTACAGGTATGAGCCACCGTGCCCGGCCCTGTTTTGATAATTTCTTTGCACATTTATTCTTTTAATTAGCTCGAGAGGCAATTTTATACAATTATTAAAAACATGGGCTCCAACATGAGAGAGAACTTCATTTAAGTTCTGAATTCATCACCCACTAGTTCAGTGACCTCTCTGAGTCCTCTGTGAGCCTTGGTCACTTCAACTTCATTATTGAAATGACGGTATCTTTGTTAGTAATTTGTTGTAAGGATTAGATAAAATCAGGTATGCATCATGCCTAGCACACTCTTTGGTACATAGTATGTGCTCCAAAAATGATAGTTGCTGCTATGTTGTTTTTTTTAAATGATAGGTTTAATAAGGAGGCTTTTTAAATAAAGGGATGCTTGTCTGTAAATAAGTAAAACCACACAGATCAAACCATGCCCCACTCAACTCTAACAATTGGGGATAATATATCAACCTATCAAGTTAATTTAGTTGAAATATTTTCTTGAGTACTTAATTCTATGAACAAATAATGACAATTAAATGATTGAAGGAACTTTGCTGGCCTTTGATGATACCAAAAGAGATAGCACATTGTCCATATTTGTGAAGTGACTTGCATATTAACTAGTCATAAAAATACTCATCTAGAAAGGGATGTAGACTAGACTATACACATAGAAATGCCCGCCTAACTTTTCACACTTCAGCAAATATTATAGCTGCTCTTACTTAAAAATGTATCTCATCACGTCTTGATTTTTCTATGAAATGAAGAAGTTTATTTCAGAGACACACATGCGTGTGCATGCACACACGTACACACAGTCTGAACACACGAAGTACAGAGGTGGTAGGGTGCGGGGCTGGTACTTCATATTTCAGTCTTGGCTTCACAGGCAGTTATTTTGCAAGTGGGTTTGAAAAAATAATTACATTAATCAGAACCCTAGTTTCCTATATCAGTATCGATTTCACCTGCACGTATCAAATTTATATTCTGCCTCTTTAACTGCCTACCCACTACTCCCTCTCTCTTCCCTGGGCTAAGAGTCCGTATAGATTTGCATACTGCAAATGTGCTCGGGGTTGCCCTTTGAAATACGATGTCTCTGAAACCAAATAAAAAGAAACAGAAATTAAGTTCATTTTTCCCTACCTCTGTTTCTCATTAGACCTACTCCTGAAATTCTTTGGTTCACTCTAGTTTTTTCTTTTTATTTTTAACTACATCTGCTGTATAAGCAAATGACGATTGCATTATATTTAGTTCTCTGCACATTGATAAATTACTTTATTTTTGACATGGCATTCTAAACCATGAAAGTTAAATGGCAAATAAAGTTTTTAGAAACAGTTTAAAAAGCTGACATAAAAGTGGTATGACATATCAGTGGAGAAAGCCTGTAATTCATTGATTCATTGGGAGAGAGAGAGAGGATAATAAATGTAGTAAAAGCGTAAAGGTTAATATTTGGGGGAACCTGAGTATAGAGTAATCAGCAATTATTTGCAGTGTTATTGCAATTTTGTTGTGAGTCTGAAATTATTTCAAAATAAAAAAATGTTTTAAAAAATGATGCCAGGTAACATTTTAAATGATGACAGCTCATGTTCATTTAAGATGATGACTGTGTAATGTGATGTAGAGGAATGCGGAGTGATTAGTGAGACTTACAAGTGAAGTACCCAATGTGAACCAATCAGATACCCCACATCAAAGAGCAGCCATTTTTAAACCATATTCATCTCTATTTAGTAAATCCTGGTTAAGATATATTAATAAATAATTTCAAAACCCAACACTCGTCTTCCAAGTCACCACCAGCAAAATAAAATAAACTATAAAAGATTTCAAATAAATTTTGCTTTGAACATAATTCCAGCCACTATCAAATATCCTGACTTAGCATTACCAAAAGAATATATCAAAGGAAAGCAACCCAATTTGAAAGCCACACACTGGCAATCTTAACTATGTCATATTTATAATCAGTTTTTTTCTCTAGTTACTGGGAATTTTAATCATCTCAATTGTCTCCAGGAACTCCATGAGGCATCCACAAGCCACAGCCCTGCTGTTAGAATTTGCAAGTCTACCTTGGGAACAGAGGCCATCTGCAACTGTAAGCTTGCCTCATGTAGCAATGCGCAGGGGAAATGAGTGCGCCCTCTGCAATATTTCTTAATCTTTGATTTATTTCAACATCATGGCATTTTATGGCATCCCTCATGAGACAACTCCAATTATTCTCACAGTTTATCTAGGTTTCTGGAAAAGTCTGTTGGAATGTTGCTTTCCAAACCCATTTCCCCTGACGATAGGTTTATTGAGGAATACATTTTTACCTTTACATTTTTATTTCTGAGTAAAAACTGCTTACTAGACATTTGTTTTCCCCATGGTTCCCTAAGAGAGAAACACAAACTTGGAAACTATAAAATAAGATAAATTGGGACACCAAGATAATCATGCACTTTGATTCTGATATCCTGACCTGTTTTTAAAAACTAAAGAAAGAACAAGTTCTCTTTCCTCTCCTAGACCAGTCCATGGGAATTTTCTCAGTGCTGTGGTAATCTGGTGTATAAAGTAGCTATTTTTATTCTTGAGAGGGAATTTTAGCTTTTTAACTTTCCAAAAGAAATTACTATAATTGTTCTTTAATTCTCAAACAATCTTCTCTTTTGGTAGCTCAATAATGGTAGCAGCTGGTATACCCTGGACTCCAGTCACTATAATTTCCAAGATTCCTTAATCCTCAGAAAGTTTTCAATTCAGGATCTTTTAAAAATAAAAAAGGTAGGATTTAACTTTTCAAATCAGGCAAACAATTGCCCAATTATATGGGATGGTCCATTTTTGAGGAGGGAAACTGAATAGTTTGGAACATGATTTGGATATCGTGAAGAGAACATAATATAATTTATTCCAAAAATACATTCATCTAGAAACCTGTCAGGTACAGCCAATTCCAGATTATCTGTGAAAACCAGGAATAGAGAGAACAGAGGAGGCAAAATCCCAAGATAATCTGAATCTTTGTTTTACTGCCTTCTTCTGGCTCACCCCCATGCTCCTTGGTGCCGCAGGGTCTTTGCACATTCTGTTCTCGGTCATCCACAGTAACGCTTTATTAAAGCTCATCTTTTCCTTATTTTTTTCTTGTATCTATATTTGTCTCACTGATGATTGAGGCAACATATGATGCATTTATTGATGCAAAAATCATTTATGCAGCCAACAATGGGCAGATACTTTGTGGCATTGTGGATATAGGAGTCGACAAGATAAAGGTTTTGTAGTCAGCAAATAAAGCATCCACAGACACAAACTGTATTCTAGTAGGGTCATTGCTGTGGCAGAGGCACATTTGAAATGGGAAGCAGCATAACATGGTGATGAAGAACAGGTGTTCTGGAGCCACGGTGCCTGGGTTTAGCCCTGCTCTGTCACCAGATATGTGACTTCAGGCAAGTTACCTTTTCTGGTCCTCAGTTTCCTCATCTGAAAAATTGGGATGATGATAATACCGTACCTATTTCATAGGCTGTTTTGATGATTAAATTAAAAAAAAATGCACGTAAAGTACTTGGAAAAGCACCTGGATCTAGTAGGGTTTGTTCTTATTACAGACGCTATAGGAGTTAATAAGAATGTACAATTCATTCTACTTTTAGCCTTTTCAGAAGACCTGGCATTAGAATTACATTGTTAAGGCCTCACCGTGCATAGAGCACAGACTTCTCTCTCAAACATCTTGGGAATACCAGAAGGCATCTCCAGACTTCACATTGCCAACTCATGACAACTACCCAGGTTCTAAGTTTCAACCCAACACTATTTACTTCAAGTTCTTCTACTTCCACTTTAAAGAAATAATTTCCTGTTTTAAACAAATGCCTTGAAATCATCTCAGAATTCCCCCATGAATGATGCTAGTTTTAAAGAAAGTATTCTCAACTAACCCGTCAATTATCACAGCATAAAGGCATTCAGAACATCTGTCCTGAATTTGCCTGGACTACACCTGGGCTTAAAAAGGATGAAAGGTGATGATCTATCTGTACACAGGACATTCTGAAATAAGCAGACAGGACACAGGACATTCTCAAACTGGTTTGAGACACTTTGAGAAGGAAATATGTCTGGCTGGATTTATTCACTATTAGTTATGACTTTATAACCAAGGATTTCAGACTACCGATGAATTACTGTAAGTGATTTCTTATCATATCCAACCAAAAAAAAAGTCTTCCCTTATGTATAAAAGAGAAAGCAAACCTCAAATTTGTGAGTTTTCTTTTTTTAGATAGATTCTGTGCAATATGATATCTGAAAGCCTAAAATGAAAACATATCAAAGCTTGAAGCTACCTGATATTTCTGTAAATTGTAAACATGAAAAAGTAAACTGAAAATTCCAAGTACTTAAAACCTTGCTTTTACACTGGACTTGAGAAAACTCAGAACTATGAATATCTGCTATGTTTAGCATAAACCAAGGCAGCCTTGGTAAGAGAGGGAAAGGACAAAGTGATCAGGCCTGGGGTGACAGAATGAATATGAGTGAAATTTATTTACGTGTAGAAATGTTTAAAATCCAAGCAATGCTGTATACTTCTTCTTTTCCCATAAGCTAATAGCGTTTGAAATTATTTCTATACATTTATGAATTCTCTCAAATATCTCTTGAAATGTTTAAAAAAATTTAAAGTGTGGCTTTTGAAGAGGTCAGTATAGAAGTGCATTAATGGTTTTGTGATGGAGAAAAAGAAGTTTGAATAGGTGTTATAGGAATAACAGCCTATGACAAGATAAAAAAGTAGTTGTTCCAAAAGTTTATTCACTATTTTTTTACTAACTTATTCAGGGCTCACGATGTTGCAGAGATTTTATATACAGGGTAGATTTATTTTTGTCTTTAAAGGAATTTGTCAGGAACAGATGATTAAATAGATGAATATAAGGCAGCTCAGGAAATGCCAAGATAGAAGTATGTATCAGGTGCTTTGAGGACCTTAGAGGGATTTAACTCAACTCAGGTGGGAAAGAAGGGCAGTCTGGAAAATCCCAGAGGAGGCCATGCTAAGTTCCTACTCATCTCAAAGGATGAATTAGCACTGCAGAAGGAGGGTGTTGGGAAGGTGCTTCAAGACATGAGTAAAAGCAGGAGCAAAGTCCCAGAGCAGTAAATCTGTGACACATTCAGGAAAGAACAAGCATTTGTCCATAAGAATAAGGTATGGAGGGCAGGGAGTGGCTAGGGGTAGAACAGGAGATCTGGCTTGGGACCAGATTTTTGAATATGTTAAGGAATGTGAGCTTCATCCTTCAGGGCACTAGGGAATGTGGAAGAACTACAGGTAGACAACAGGGTAAAATCAAGATACCTCTGGCTGCAACGATGAAAAGAGTTGGAGAGCGGGACCTAGAGACAAAACCCAGGAAGACTTCCGTGGAGGCTGTAATAACCCAAGTTAATTTTTTTATACCTTTTATTTTGAAATAATTATAGACTCATAGAAGTGGCAAAAATAGTGCAAAGAGATCCTGTGTGCCCTTAACCAAGCTTTAATGGTAACAACTTGGCTGCTCCAAGTGCAGTGGTGTTTGCAAAAAATTGATCATAACCAGTTAAAGATTTCTTTATCCCTTCTCTATTGCCACTGCTTTACTTGACTAGCCTAAAAAAAAAAGTAAAAAAGAAAAAAAATGTAACTATACTACAATATCAAAACCAGGAAACTAATATTGGCACAATACTATTAGCTAGACTACAGACCATACTCAGATTTTATCAGTTTTTGCGTATCTACAGGTTTACGAAGTTTTGTCACATGTATAGATTCACGCAATGGCCACCACAATAAAGATACAACCCGGGTGAAATTTGGTAAGGACTTGAACAAAGAAAAATGGAGAAAAGAGAAAATATTCAGTAAATATTTAGGATGTAAACTCTAATAGTTAAGAGCATGGATTCTGGAGCTTGACTGCCCCAGGCTGCATCCCAGCTCCACCACTTACCACCTTTGTGACAATGCTGAGTGACCTCCCTGTGCCTCAGTTCTCTTAGCTGCAAAATGGAGATAATAGCACTCCCTAAAGATGTAGTGAGAAATGAATTAGTCTATAACAAGAACAGAACAGTAGGCAGCATATGGTAAATGCTATGAGTGTGTTAGCTGTTACTGTTATGTAGAATCTAGGGACTGATAGGATGTGGGAGTGAAGAAAAGGTCAAATCTTGGGCTTATGTTGTCTAATAGATTGCACTGGTATCCACTGACATAGACAGATGGGTTTTGTGGAGGACGGATGTCAGGAAATTTTGAGATGCCTTTTTTATTTAAGTGATGCAATACAAAAGAGGGTTGAGTATTAGTGATGGAGATGAGGATCAGAATAATGTTTCTGCCAAATTTCATGAAGCTCAACCAGAAAGAAATATGACTTCTTATGGCAATTCCTTAAGAGGTGCTTTTCCTCCAGTTCATGGTTTGCTTAGCATATAACATAAGCAAGATCACAAACATCAGACTAAGCAGAATACTGAGTGTGGTTTGGGAATTCCCTGGCAGGTGTGACTCAGGGAAATGTTGATCACTTTCCTTGGACCTTCAGGTTCCACATTGTTGCTGATATTTTCAGGGGTCTTGACGTCATTCTGCAACTCCTCAAGTGATTTACACTCTGAGAAGTAAATTTCCAACAACTCTCTTTCTACAGATTTAGCTCTTGTTGCTATTAGTTTGTTCTTGTAACAGACCATATTACAAGGTTGAACAGAAAGTAGTCTGCATTCCTCTGATGGCCTTTCATGTGCAAGTTATGAAGACTTGCTATTTTATCTTTGCTCTAGGCTATGGGGAGAAATGGTCAAGCAAAAGGCAGCCCTACATTGCCCAGAAGGGAATGATTGGTCCAGAGAGTAAGGACTTGCAACAAGCCCTGCCAATCCAGTTTTGTCTTTTGGGAATTTAAATCACAAAGGTATAGAAGGAGGATGGATCAGCATCACCTTCTGGAAGGCCTCTAGAGTGGATTGTAAGGCCCTAGCCTCTGCCTTGCCATTTAGTCCTTTCTTTATACCTATGAGCTACTTCAGTATCCTTTTAATACATCTTTTACTTTTCTTCTTTAGTTAGCATTCTTTTTTGTTGCTTGTAACCAAAAAGCCTTAAGGGAAGACTATACTGCTTTTGGAGTATAAAGGGGTGCAAACTTTGAAATGCTCATCGAGCAGTATGTGCCAGTATTACAAAGGTGTTTTTATTTGGCTTAAAAATTTTACTTCTAGAAATTTATACCAGAAAAAAATATTCAGATAAGTTCAGAGAGATATATGCATAGGATTATTATCAAAATAAAGCTGGGAACTAAATGTCCAAGAAAATTGTCATTAGTAGAATAAATTAAGATATAGTAATATAGTGGAATATGATGAACCCATTAAAAAGGATGATATATACATATTTACTAACTAGAAAAGAATTCCATGAAATATTAAGTAGAAAAGGCAAAATATAAAATATCTTATATAGCAAGATCCAATTTGCATAAGATAGCATGGTTCAGTATGCATGCATGTGTGCATGTGTGTATATGGGTATGTGTGTAGCCAGAGAGAGAAGTTTGAAAGGATATATGTCAAATCCTAAAAAAATGGGGATATCTTTAAGTGATGGGTTTTATTTTTATTTTAATCTTTATTTTAATCTGTCTATATAACTTTCTATATTATACTATTAGAAACGAGCATATTTTTTGTAATCAGAATTTTTTTTTGAAAAGTAAAATATCTCCATCTCTTCTTATGCAGAAATCATTGCATATTTTTCTCTACTGCAGACTTTGCCCACAGCTGAGGCAAAGACTGAGACTGATGTTTTACTGTGAAGGGAAATATTTGCATATAGAATGCACTCAGATGTGCCTGTGTGGATGAAGAGGGTTGAGCCCAAAGCCTTAAAGGTGTCAGAGTTACAAATACAGCATATATTAATGTATTAGTTCCCTATGGTTGCCATAACAAATTACCACACACATTTGATTGCTTAAAACAGCAGAAATTTATTCTCTCATAGTCTTGGAGGCCAGAAGTCCTCAGTGTCTTCTGGGCTGAACACAAAGTGCTCACAGGGCCAAATTCCCTTCAGAGATTCTAGAGAATTCATTTCCTGCCTCTTCCAGCTTCTGATGGCTGCTGGTATTCCTTGGCTTGTGGCCACATCACTCCCACTTGTGATTACATTTAGGGCCCACCAGGACAAGCTTCTCATCTCAAGATCATTAACTTAAGACATCTGCAAAACCCTCTTTTTCATATAAGGTAAAATTTACTGGTTTCAGGGACTAGAAGCTGATATTTCAGGGAGACATTTTTTAGCTCACCACAGTATACAATCCTAAAATCAATAATTTCAAGCTTTGAAATGAAGCATGTATCATTTCACAATTCTAAGAAGATAACACAAGTATGCATTTGAATGTGTCACATTTACAGAGGTCAGAAATCTAAAGAGAAAAGAGAAGATCACAGTTCTAGGAGAAAACAAATAGCACAATTGAATGGGGTAATTAGGGACATTAATGAAAGAAAGAGTTTTGGGAAACCAACAATGGCTAATGTGACAGCAAGAAGGGGGAAATACACCAACCTTAGGTCTGAAGGGGACAGAGGAAGGAAGAGATTACAAAAATATGGAGAATGCAGAGGCTGTCACTATAGCTTCAGGAAAGGCATGCTGGACAGGAGCCATAGCATTGGTAGAGGAACATAGCCACTGCCAGGCTTCCCTCTGCAGGGAGGAAACAGTTGCTTTACAGTGGCCAAGTTAGAAGCCAGGTGGCAAGCGAACCTACTGATGCTGTCCACATAGCTCAGCGTCCTCGAGCAGGATCTGTCTGTAGAAGGGTAGAAAAAAATGGATCTGAATCTGGGATCCAAAAGAAAATAGCACATGGGGATAGAGAGTTTTAAGAGACAGTATATAACTTAAACCACAGTATCTTAAAGGAAAAGGGAAAAGAGTATTTCAAGAAGGCAGATAGGTCCATATTTCAAATGCTACTGGGAGGTCAAGTAGGAAAAGGACTAAGAGATGTTCATTGATTTTTAAGACAAAAAGATCTTCAGTGACCTCATTCAGTTCTGCTTGGATGCAGTGGTGAGTGATGAAGCTGGACTGAACTACTTTGAAGAGCGAGGTAAACAAGTGGAAACAGAAAGTGCAGACAAGATAACTCCAAGTTTGCATGGGATGGGAAAAGGGAAATAGGGCAATAGCTGGAAGACAAGATGGGGTTGAAGAAAAGCATTTCTGTTCTCCCAAACTGAGCGTATTCTTAACTAGAAGAGAATGTTAATGGAAAGATAAAGGTGAGAGGGATCAGTGAGAGAGCCATGGAGAAGCATCCTTCATTCTTACTCAGGAAAAATTGCTCTGATGAATTAGCCATGTCTGCTATAGACATAAGGAGGAGGATGTGGAGAGGGATAAATGTGTGTAACTGATTCCAATTCAATCCCTTTATTTTATAAATAAAATTGTGGCCCACAGGTGGGGAGGCATTTGCTTGTCATTCAGGTAACTAGTAAGAAGCTTTTTCACTTTTAGTCCAGGGATCCTTCCTTAAATTGGGGCACTAATTCTAAAATTTTGTCACTCATACCACTGGAGAAATGTGAAATGACTTTAGATTTTTTACAGATTAACACATTTATTTCAGTAATCATGCACACTAATTTTTATAGCTGCCATATACTATTGGCTCAGGATACTGGCTTTCCATTTATCATGCCAATATATAGGTTTTTTTTCTTAGTTAAATGCTTTTAAGCAAGAAAGGTTGATTTAAAGAATCTAAAAATAAGCAAAAAATTATACAGATACTACTTAGAAATGACAGCAATTGTGAAATTGTGAAGGTAGCACATGAGTGAAGAACATTTGAGAAACACTGCATTATACTTGCTTATTTGCAGGGGAATTTTGTGTTCATTGGTGTAAGAAGAAGGCTCAAGAGTCCAAGTCTCCTGTCTGTAACGTTAACCTTGAATTATCATCTTAAGCAATTAAAAATTCAAACCGCACCTGAAGAATTAAAAAGAAAGGATGAAACAACAACTTTTCCCGGCTTTTTGCTGAGTGGACAGAAGGATCATCTTAGCACTGGATTTTATCACATAATTAAAGAGGGATCCCCTGATTAATTAAATGGAAAGGCAAACTCATTTAAACTGGTGATGCTAGGAAGAGATTACTGCAATATTTTTCTTTAGCCAAAATAAAATAAATGGATATAGCTATACAATTTGAAATTTTGTTATCCATGCTATAGTCCATTTGCTGACAAATTTTCAATACTTACAGATTTATTCAGGGCTATTAAAAGCTTCAAAGCAACAAGGAAGTGTTATAAATATTTGAACAGAGAGCTGGGTGTTTCGAATGCTGAATAAATCATTAGAATCAGAGTTAGTGTGCCAGCTGTGTTAATGCAATGTGACTGCCCTCGGTCCTGTGCTCACTCTGGTGACACTTGCCTTTTACTAATCCAGTCATGGTATGTCCTTCACAAGTTGAGGGAAGTTCTATTTTTATTTCAAAAGTTGTTTCTCATCCAGAAAAGTAATAACAAGGCGAAACATTTATGAGAACAGTAAATCAAATTGTTTCCTAATAATCAGAGTTACATAATTATCATCACTATTTCAGTAATCAGTCAGCTTCACATGGCAGGTGGAATGTTTTAGTCTCTACAGGGTAATAAACCCTTGATTCTAAACTCTCTCCTTCTAAGGGTCTCAAGGTATTGAAATCCACTTGTAAGTCTCTGAGGACCTGACCTTTCCCACTGCCAGCTTCCTTTTTTTATTTCTCACATGCTGAAATGCTCAGATTCATGCACTTCTGCATTGTGAGAACATAGAATATGTCCTTTTCTCTGGTCATTAACTTCCACCTAGAATTAGGCTCAACCCAACATTGTTTCTGGATGTTGCTAGAAACATAACCTGGCATCTTAGATCATAAGTGGTCACTGAGATTTGCTTGATATTTTTATTATCTATGCCTTGGGTTTCTAGCTCCCAACTTTTTCATCCACCCATAAAGATAGTGTATTAATTTCCGGGGATTCCTGTAACAAATTAGCAGATTAGGGATGACTGGACAGTAATTGGAACATAATGTTAGGGAGATCCGAGGAAAGGAAACAAACATATTCTAATGGTCTAAGACGATTTGACATCCCTTAATATTTTCCTCTTCACTTATGGGTCAGGCTCTGTCCCAAAATAATTTTGGAAAGTTTTCCACCATACCTCTTAAAATAACAGAAATGTTCAAGGTGTCTTAAAGTAACAGAAAGAAATTTATTCTCTCACAGTTCTGGCGTCTAGAATTCCTGTGTTGACAAGGACATGCATACCCTGAAGGCTTTAGGGGAGGAACTTTTCCTGCCTCTTCCTACCTTCTGGTGGTTGCCAGCAATCCTTGGTGTTCCTCGGCTTGTAGAGCCATTACTCCAATCTCTGCCTCTGTTGTCACAAAAATTCTTTCTTTGTGTATGTCTCTGTGTCTCTGTTTTCTTATCTTATAAGGGTACCAAGCATTGAATCAGGGCCTACCCTAATCCAGTGTGAACTAACCTTACATAATTACATGTGCAAAGACCCTATTTCCAAATAAAGGTCATGTTCTGAGGTTCGAGGTGGATGCGATTTTGTAGTGACACTATTCAACCCAGTATAGATGGACACCATGATTTCCATTGGCTCTGCTTTGGCTAAACTTTGGTTTTTCTAGCTTTAGCAACAAGAGGAAGACAAAAGCCTAGCTCTCTGGGCACTTCCTCAGATCTAACCCCTTTCCCTCCTATTATTAACCAAAATGCAATGCTGTTGCCACCACCATGCTAATCTGTCATGTGACCTGTGAGATAGGCTACATTTTCAATGCAGAAGGATGGTTCTGTTATGCAGCTTGTAAACTTAGGCTAAGGCCAAAGTTCAAGGGAAGCCGGGTCTCTTTCCTTTTCTGAAGTTTCTAGCTTATTAAAAAATGAATAAATACAAAACAGGGTTAGGAAAATTGGTAGGACACATACCCCCTGAACCCGCTAAGAGATTCTGCTAGGACCTCTATAATTTCAGAATTTACCATTGAGCTTTGGAGCTGTCCTCTCACTCAGAGCTCTGCATAATGACCATTTTTTATTTTGTTCAGTTATATTGATCCATATCCAAAGCCATCATGTTGGCATGTCAAACCATAACAAATTTGAGCATCATGCATCTAAGGATGCTACGGCAGTCTGGAATCTGGGAGATGAAGCCATAAACTAGTGGAACAGTGTCCCAGGGATTCTAACTATAGAGTTATATGAGCACAACTGGTGCGATGCCAGAACTGAAGAGAAGCCAGTGAGGTAGGACAGATGAGTGGTCAGCCTGTGGGGCCTAGGCTGAGATGTACAAAGCATCAGAACCCGAGATACGAAGATGGAGATGACAGATCAGCCCATAAGGGTAAGAGGCAGAGCCTTGAGAGATTCCCCAAAGCTGGCATTATTGAGCACAATGTACCCTGCATCCACCACTGTGACTTGGTGCTTTATATTCTGTATCATTCAACCTTAAACAACCTGTAAGATAGGCATTATGATCCCTATGTTACAGATGCTAAAACTGAGGCTTGCAGAGCTATGGTGAAAAACTTTCAAAATTATTTTGGGACAGAGCCTAGCCCATGAGAGGAGGGATGAGATAAGGGATGTCAAATTGGTGCAGGCCATTAGAATATGATTAGTTCCTTTCCTTGAATCTCCCTAACGTTATGTGCCAATTGCTATCCAGTCGTGCCAAATGGGTAATAATTGGCCATCATGTGGATGGGAGAAAAGCAAATAAATGACAAATCAGTTAATTTTGTGCCTGAGAATAGAGACAGGCTCTAATTGTGAGCAGTCTGGGTTTGGCCTGACTCTGTCTCTGTGAATACAAAGCATACTTTTCAACTCTTTACCCAAAGTCATCCTGAACACCAATGCCCTGTATTTCTCCGGCCAGTAAAGGTGTGTAGATTCTTCTGGTGTATGCCTTTCTCTGACTGGTACTGTTTGGTCTCCCAGTGGCTTTGCTCTCTTTCATCTTTCTCAAGTCTTGGACTTGAAATGGCTCTTTCAGCCATGCCGGTATTGAACTCCCACACAGGAGTCTACTTTCTTCCCCTGGGCCTCGGGACTCCACCCTCAGCTCTCTTTCCTATTGCGATAACCCAAAACCAGCATACTCAGTGCTCTCTAAGGGAGGAAAGACTATCTAGAACTGTGAGGTGGAAAATAGACCCCTGCCTCTTTTCTGGAGCAAGTAGGGATGTATGTGCGTAGCTGGGCTGTTTTACCCCCAGGATCATTGTCTGTCTAAGTCAGCGGAAAGCGCCAACTCTCGTCTGTAGGGTACGGAGAAAAGGAAAACTAAATTCTACAACTTTGCTAATGGACAGAAAAAGCAAGGGAGATTCCAAAAGGTCAAGTTTAAATATAGTCACAAAATGTAAGAATCATTCCCAAAGCCAGGCTCAACAGCACAGGACAAAAAAGAAATAGCAAATGGTGTCTGGGGGCAACACATGGGACACACAGGGGGAAGGCTTTTTGTGAGGTGTTGGAGGACAAACCTATGGGCAAGAGGAGGGTAGCCAAGGTCACCATGCTGATCCGGACACAGGGAAAAGCAAAGACAAGAGTAATCCAGTCTTCTTTCATGACTTCATTCTGAGGTCTGTGGTCTGAGTCATCAAGTAACCTTTCTGCACACTTACTTGTTGCTCCTTTCTTCTTGGAGGTGAATGCAGTAAGGTTACAGAAATTATTTACTTACAAGCAGAATCAGTGCTACAGTTGAGTGTATGATGAAGTATCACTTCCAGGAGGTATATACTGTAGGCTTTTTGCCAATCCATGCAGTATTTAAGTTACAGAATCTTCACTGCGGCCAAAATAATTTGTCTTTCTAAGGCCTATTAAAATAATAAAGGACTTAGAACACTGAGTCTGAAGAATTTATTTTGCTTACAGAGCAGCCTTATTGGAAGAAGAGTGGACCCATTCAAGAGGTTGATTAATGGGTACAAAAATACAGGTAGATAGAAAAATAAGACCTAGTGTTCAATAAATCAGTAAAGTGACTACAGTAAACAACAATGTATTATATATTTCAAAATAGCTAGTAGAGAATAATTCAAATGTTCCCAGCATAAAGAAAAGATAAAGTTTAAGGTGATGAATATCCCAATTATCCTGATTTGATTACTACACATTATATGAATGCATCAAAATGTTACATGTACCTTAAAAATATGTACATCTATTATGTATCAATAAAAAAAGGTAAATCTAAAAAAAAAAGCATTTTTGGAAAATTCTTTTGCCTTTGTTCCTAATCCAGCCAATGGATGCCATCATGTCTTGCTTTTTATGTTTGTTGGCTTAGGAACAGCACGCCAGCTCACTGACTGCTTGTCTACTAGGTATGACTTTTACTAACCTCTCTTCTTCCTTTCTTAACACAAACCTGAAAGTTGACTTCTTGACATTTTTTAAGATGCTGCTATGGCTGATATAGGTTATCCAGAGGAAACAGTCGCCCAGGAGGTTTGCACATCCCCCACTCAGTGAGGTGAAGCTGTTTCTTTGGAGCACTTCTCCATTTTGATCAGGTGAGGACTTCTCTGCAGTCCAGCAAAGAGGGATTATGTCTGAGACTGTGGGGCCATCACTATTTCTGAGTAGAAAAGGGCTTCTTCCTAATGGGGATTTGGCTGAGAAGCTTCAGTACAAGTCAGGTCAATGGCCTCTACGTCTTTATTCTCTAAATGCTTTCCTTCTTAATTCCCTTTCCTTTAAAGAAGACAAAAAACTGTCTTATGTTTCTGCTTATAATTTCAAATTCAAAAGAGGAATGCCTGGCCCATCTGCTGAGGTTGACTCAGACATCTGGTACGACCATCAAGAAGTGGTGCCAGTGGCTGGCAGGATTCCAGGTCTTGCTCCCTTCTCAGCTTACTCTGCGTCCTCCTAGGACTTATCAGAGCATCCTTGTGAATGAAGAACAGTATGCAGTTTCTTTGCCCTTGTGAAGTGCTTGCTCTTGACTTTGGAAATATTGAAAAAAGAAGGTAGTACTTTAAAAAGTATTTTGTGTATATAAATTGATTGTGATAACTGTGTGGATCGCTTGGGGCTGACATTGGCCTGCTTAAATCTCACAAGGCACAGTCATAATTTTTGATAGATGCTTCCAAGCAGGTTTTGTCATTTCAACATAGCCTGTAAGCATTGGAAGAAATTCCGTTTGGAAATACTCCTGGATTCTTTTTAATTCCTGTTTCTTCTAAGATAAGAAACAAACAGAAGTTAAGAAAAAAAAATTAACATCTCAGTTTCAACCTAAGATAGAAATGATGTCTTCCTCAAATCCCTACCACGGAGAATATACTTGTAAGATTGGCTGGTGGGTGTCAGTTTTTCCAGGAGGTTTGAAGGGTGAAATAAACTCTCCAGGACAATACCCATGTTCCTACATTGTGAGAAAGAAGATTTTATTATAAAGAGTCTCATACCAAGTTGTATCTGTGTTTCCATCTCTATTTCCCCCCTGGACTAAGAGACCCCAGAGGGCAGGGATATTGGTTACTTGTCTTAGGAAGGACAAAATGTTACACAGAGCCTAGGACAGAGTAGATGGCCAATAACATTGTCAAATAAACAAACATAAAGTTGAAGAAAAGATCTCTGGAAATGTTTTAAATGTGTGTATTCTCTGGAAAGAGGAAGGCAAGTGGAATAACTTAAATCATGGGTCAGCTTGAGGGCAAAATCCAGTAGTTACCTGTATTTTAAGTAAAGTTTTATCACAGCATGGCCAGGCTCATTTGATATTTATGTCTGCTTTCACACTACAATAGCAATTGAATGGTTGTGACAGGAACCGTATGGGCCACAAAGCCAAAAGTATTTACTACCTGGTCCTTCACAGAAAAGAGAAAATGTTGAGCCCTGGCTTAAAGTAAAAAGAAATATCATATACAAGTAAGTAAGCAGCGAGTAATTACTGAATGCTTGCTATGTGCTTAATACTACTGCAGGATTTGCAGCAGACACACAAGATGCTTTTTACCTCTATGTGTATTGGTCCTTTAACCACTTGAGGGCACTAATTTTAGCAGTTGTGTGAATGAAGGGAAGAAGGCATCTTCCACATGTTGGAGTGAAATGGATCTCATTGAGGTGGTGCAGCTAGTGGAATCAAAGACGGAGAGGGCAGAGGGGACCAAGGCAAGAACAAAAGTGGTATTTTGGAGGGAACAATGACAAATAGCAAGCAGGAGAGAGTTATTATCTTCTAGTCTCTCCTATTCCTATTTTCCTGAAGCATTACTGGGGAAGGCATTGCATTCTGCATTCACTATAGTGTAAAGACTGCAGCTATTGTACTTGGCTATTGAATGAAGAGATGACTTTGGAAGGCTGAAAAGCTTGGTGATATATAGTTACATTACAGACATTTTATTTCTGCTATATATGGTTATCTTTTTATATTTTATTAAAGACATGCTTTGAATCAAAGGGCCATGCTAAGTACTGTACACACATTATTTAATTTGATTATGGTTTTGTGCAGTAAGCCTCATTATTTCTACAGTATATCATCATTACCTTCAGAGTAACTTCCTATCCCACACAGTGTATGAGTCAGTCAGGGTAGGCTAAGTCATACTTCAGTAACAAACAAGACCTACATCTCAGTGGTTAGCACACCATAAGTTTATTCTTTGTTCATGTTATTGTTCACTGTGGGTCATCAGGGGTCTCTGCCTGCTGTAGTCACTCACAGAACCAAGTTGGCAAGGGGTCCATCTTGCCCCATGTTTTTGACCACCTTGCATTGAGAAAAGAGTATTGCATCATCTCCTACTGCCTACAGCATGCTCCATGCCAATGTGACACAAATCATTTTCACTCACATTTCATTACCAAGATTGGAGCCCAATTTGTCTGATTATTTCTACCAGTTTTCATTCATACTTATACAATAGTGTGCCTCATAACTACTTTTCACCCAAACTCTATATATACACAGGTGCACTGACATTTACTAACTGAAGAAATATTTATTTAGTGTCCCTATAGCCATACTGTGTCCTAGACACTACGGATATAGCAAAAAACAGAATGGAAATACCAACCTTTATTGAGCTTTCATTCTAACAGGGACAGAAAACAAACACATTAAACATGTAATTTAGTAAACAAAACTTAGATACACAGAACAATTGGTGATAAGTGCTATGGGAAAAATAAGCTATGGAAGGAGGTAGAAAATGTGGGAGGAGGTTGGTAGCTGAGATGCCTCTCTGCCCATACAGCCCATTAGCATTTGGGCCCAGGCATGATGAGGTCTAGGAGTCCTGGACAATTTGTGCTGCCTGAAGGAAACTGGAATAAAATCCAGATTTATATTATTTCTGTGGTTTCAAGTCCAATAACGGCACTAGAACTGTGATGAGTGGAAAATTGGGAGGGGTAGAGCTCTTGTCGGGATCATTCAGTTTTCTGAGATCCCTTCCAGATGGAGGGTGAGTAGGTTATAAGAGGGACAGGTGTACAATAACATTCAAAACTTGAATTCTGCTATGCCTTCTTAAATATAAATGTGAGCAAGAAAATAAAGGCCATAAGTGTTAAAGTGATATGTTGGGGAGAGTGGAAGGGACCTGCTTGCATTAAAAAGAATTCTGGGCTGGGCCTGGTGGCTCATGCCTGTAATCCTAGCACTCTGGGAGGCAGGCGGGAGGATCGCTCAAGGTCAGGAGTTCAAAACCAGCCTGAGCAAGAGCGAGACCCCATCTCTAATAAAAAATAGAAAGAAATTAATTAGCCAACTAAAAAACATATAGAAAAAATTAGCCAGGCATGGTGGCACATGCCTGTAGTCCCAGCTACTTGGGAGGCTGAGGCAGAAGGATCGCTTGAGCCCAGGAGTTTGAGGTTGCTGTGAGCTAGACTGACGCCACGGCACGCTAGCCTAGGCAACAGAGCGAGACTGTGTCTCAAAAAAAAAAAAATTCTGGGCATGTACCTTACATGTGTGTGAATAGAGATTACAGATAAGCCTTTGGGCTTGTCTGGTAGAGGATTGCAATGTTTTTCTTCATTTATAATGAGACATGTGTTTGTAATAAATTTTCCTAGCCCAAATTTTAATCCTTGCTTCCATCTTCCTAAAATAACTGTTCCATTTGTACATTTTCACTCCAAAGCCCCCAAGCCCTTTTGTTATCTCCTATTGGTAGCTCATGGGGTATTTTAAAAGCAAATTATACTCGTTATATTCAGTAATGCCTTTCTCTTTTCCCCTGCAGTTTTTCCAACTTGCTATCAGTCTTTATGTTAAGGATTCCAGCAAAGTGTGTAGCTAAAAAAAAAAAAAAAAAAATCCCCTTTATAAGTGGCTTTTTCTATTAACCTGGCTCATCCCACCTTGTCAAAACACTTAGTCATAAGATAGTAACTCCCTCAAAGTCCTGGCTCAAATTTCAATTTACCAGTGACCTTGGGTGGATGAATCACTTTGCCACTGTGACAAAGAAAGCTCCTCTGGGAATATAGGATTATTCATTTTCTACTCAGCTATAGAGTTAGAATTTGAGGATTTCTTAATATTTGAACAGTGCCCTGTAGTTGAAAAGAATAATACAAACATTCCAATGCAGTGACCTCGATCAGTTAGAGAAACAAGGAAGTTGGTGTCTAGCACATCCTCAGACCTCAGGCTTCTTCCCAAAAGACTAGAGCGCAAATGGTTCTTCAATTGCACCCTCATTCCTAAGCCAGCATCCCACCCCCTCCAGACTATCCTCCTCTCCTCTAACCCCCTCCAACCTACTCCACAATAGGAATATAAGAGTGACCTCCTATTGAATGCACACTATGTGCCAACCATTGTATTATGCATTGTGGTAGGTTGCATAAATAGCCACAATTGTTCAGGCCTCCAGGTTTCCATGGTTTCCATAACCCTTGCCATGTGACATTTCTGTTCCTCTCATAGAGACAGAATGTACTTCCATTCCCTTGCTATTGGGTTTAGGTCACGTGATTTGTGTTGGCCAATAGACTACAGTATAAGTAGTGATGTGCCACTTCCAACCCCAGCCCCTCAAGAAGCCTCAGATGTGTTCACTTTTGCCTCTGCTATGAGAATGAGCCTGAGCTAGACACCTGGAGGATGAGAAATATGTGTCCCAGTTACCTGAATCACCTTAATAACCAGCCAACATCTGGTAAATCTCCAGACATGTGAGAGAGGCCATTCTAGACCATCCCCCAGTAGGCCTGCCCCTGATGCAGATATGTGAGTGCTCAGAGAACATTACCCAGGCCTGGGCTACATCAGCAGCAGTGTCAAGCTAACCCACAGACTCTGGGTAAACATTAAGTGGGTTTTATTTGAGATGTGAGTATTGGGGTGTTTGTCACACAATAAAACTAACTGATAAGCATTTTATAAATATTGTTTCATTTAATCCTTGTAATGCTCTTATACAGTGGACTCTATTGCAATTCCTATTTTATAGAAGATAAAACTAAGGTTTAGAAAGTTTAAAGATCACACAGCTGTGAAGTGGCAGAACTAGGATTATAAACCCAAATGTCTAACAATTCAAAATCTGACCTATGTTTCACCATGTATCACTGTGGATCCCTCTTTTCTTGCTCTTTTATTCTTGCTAATTCTGAACGGGAAGGATTTAATTGTAGCCAAATGAAATTTGCTTAAACTCAAGCTTTTGTTTTCAAGATGAAGAGTTCCTTCACATTTGACTCCAAATGAGAACCACAGGTCACTCTGACTTTCCTTGGGTTCTTTGTTGTCTCATGAAGCTTGTCAGAAGCAATAGTCAGGGAAGAAATAGGCACAGGGCATTTCTGAACACTTTTGGAAACACTTTTATGGTAATAATGTGTTTATGCAAATAACACTGTGCTCTAAAATTTCCTAGTGTTCCTTCCTAATGAGTGACCATAATTAATAAATTGTGTCACTCAGCCAGAAACAAATTCTTTTCCTATACTGAATAACTAATTGGACCAGTCAATACATACATGACCATTAGAATGGCTTTGAGAATGGAGAAATGAAGACTTGCTGGGAAGCTGCCGTAATTTCATGGAAATATGACATGAAGCATGACATGTTCCTTGGGAATAACTACACTGGTTCTCCATGAAGGTGTCCTCAATCCGTGCATCTTTCCTAGAATAGAATAATGGAATTATTATTTTTTATTCTTACAGGATACACATAAGAAATACTTTCACTCTTAAGAAACATCAGTTTGTTTTATTCTTTAGTATATTCCAATAAATAAACTACCTTCTCTTGAAGCAGTCATCTTTTGTTAATTAGGTTTTCATATTTGTAAAATTTAGTATTGAGGCTTTCTTTATTTCAGACAGTTTTTGTTTCAAACATGGAATAGTTGCTATTCAATTTGATTGAACATTTTGTAAAATTACAGATAAGAAGTTTCAACATTTATAGCACGTCATGGAGATTGTCTATGGCTTAAAGAAAATGAGGAAAATGGCTACTATCTTTCTGCTCACAGACAGAAGATCTGTTACATTACATATTGCTATAATTACTTTCCAAACACATAGCTGAGAGTGTGAAAAATTGAATGTTTGTGATGCCTGAATCATTCAGAGCTTTTATGTTTGTTCCGTTGTCAATGACAATTGTATGACATTTTTCTGATTTTCCATTCTATAAAAAGTTGGAAAAGTTGACATTCTTCTTTTGACTCATTCTCAAAAAATGAGAACAATTCCTCATTAAGAATTTTTCTCGATAGACTCATGGCCTAAGTATAATTAAAGAAGTGAAAATTAAATGCAGTCTTAAGTGCTATCTTGTTTAATGTTGTGAATGCTAATTATAATAATTTATTATAATCCTACAAAGATCAGAAGTATGATATAATTTAAACTGGATTTTTCTGCCTTGTATTATTATTTAACTTTTGTAAATATATTTTGATCCAAGAAGGATATAAGATTCTTCCCAAGTTATCTAGTTAATATACTCTCTTGTAGCACTAGTATTTTATGTTAATAATTTCCCAATTCATTTAATTATTTAAAAGTTCTCAACAATAGTTAGTATACAACATTAACAGTTTTCAAGATCATTATTAATTGTAGCATATTATACTTGGAATAATAAATGTATATTTATATTCAAATGACTTCTAGAGTTTTATTATATATAGAAGCCTATAAGATTTTTTATTTCATGGTACATCTAGAATGTGTATTTATATTTGCAGGCAAATATTCATATAAGAACAGCAAATTAGAATGAAATACCTTGCTCATTTTACTGACCTGGTTATGCTGTTTCAGTATGATGGAAACCTACGTGATCACCTGACTGTGCCCAAGCACATTTAAAGCTACCAGAGATGGTATGAAATTGCACATCAATCTTCAACCTGAATCTTTCAAAGGCCAATGATGAGAATGAAGTATCCCTGAGTAGGTTCTGTTGGAAGATAAATTTTAAGATATGAAAAGATATATTTTCTTAGTATTTTTGGATTTCCATTTTTTCCATATAAATACATCAGAATCTTTTCCTACTTACTTTCCTCAAATTAAAAAGACAGTAGTAGTTAGCATATGCCTACCATGGTTCAGCCTATTACATAGAGGATTTTTGCCTGTTGAAAAAATAACTGACACTTAGACAAAGAACAAAATGGATGATATAGAAAAGAACACGAGAAACACCCAGAAAAGAGGTAATCAAGGACAGAAAATAGGGGATAAGTGGAAACCAGATGGTGTTAGTCCTCAAGGACCTGGTTTCTAGAGCATTTTGGGTAAATAAGCATTTGTAATAAAAAAAAAAAATACCATCAGAGCCACCACTGGTTCACAGGGTGAATGTCCAGTTTGGCAAATGAAGGTAGACTAGATTTAACCCCCAGCTCTGAACTCCTTGGCCTTGAGCTTGTGCATAGTGGTAGGTCTGGATAAGGGGTAATACATGGTACCAAACAATGTAGAAATACAAAGCAGAGGCATGTAATACTGTTTTGAGGGGTCAGAAGGATTCTGAAGAAAGCATCTTTGTTATAGCTTGATTTTATTGTCTGTAGGCAGGACCAATGACTAAGTCTTGATGCAGACTTATATACAAAGAAAACGACCTTGTAGTTTAATATTCTCCTTTAAACTTTAAAAATTAACATACTTTCTATCTGAGAGTCCCAATGACAAATTCATATATTGACTTCAATTGAAATCCATGTTGGTAATACTTAAATTGCCACTGAAATAATTTATATTCTATATTATTAAGCTAGATGATTAAAATAGACAGCTTTGGGGTCAAACAGAATTTTATATCTGTGACTTACTAGCTCTGTGTTGTTGCCCAAATTATCTATATTCCTATAATCTCAGTACTATCTGCTCTAAAATGAGAAAAATAGTAGGGTTTATGAAATGATTAAATGAGTTAATATTTGAAGAATAGGGTCAAAATTTAGTGCCACACAACCTGGAGTGTACATGGAATTTAGTTTCTCTATTTCTATAACAAATACAAATGTTTTCTGTTGTTCCTATTTCCACTGATGGCAGAAGCTATTTCTGATTACAAGTAATAAAGTCCTTCCTTTTGTAAACAGTCTCATTTGCAGGTCAAACAAGGTTTGCATTTCTTTCTGAAAGATCTTTCTCTCCCCATACCTTCCCAAGATGACATCTGGACACATGGGAAAGCTCACATAGCCTCAGAGGATCTCCTGTCTCAGGCTGTCTTTCTTAATGGCCTCACTGACCCACACATGGAAGGTGGCTCATATTGCTGATTCTCTAGGCATCAAGCTCTGCCCTCACAGCATCCACTTCTGAAGTGTTCACAGACACTGTAACTCCTGGGTTGGCCTCTTGGCACAATAAAGACTTCATTTCCCTACGTTGCTGCATTGGCACCAATCCAGATCTTTTTTATACTGCAGACTGGCAGGGACCCAGCAGTTGCCTAACCCCTCACCACGGACACCCTCTCAGTCACTGCCCATCTTGTCCTTGGCTTTTCTCTCCAGGAACCCTCCCAGCCATGGGAGGGTGCACTGGGTTACTGAAGGTCTCAGGCTTTATCTTTAACATGGATCCTTCCAAATATCTTTTTTTTCCTTCCCATATAAAAAGCTTTCACCTGCCTTTTCTCTCTGGTGGGAACTTTCCCAGTATCATACTTTCTTTGGAATTCTTTACTCTAAAGCTAACATAATAGTATTCATGACTTAGGTGTGAATTTTGAAAGACCTATAGGGAATAAAATAAAAGGGATTATCAAAAACCCACTGGGAAGTATTGCACAAATATTAACCCATTGTACAAAGAACGCATTTAGCACATTAGAATAAAGCTAATAATAAATAAAAGCAGTTATCGATTTCAGATTAAGACAGAAAAGTAAAGGCAAACCTCAAAATCCCCCTTTTCTTGTAAACTAAGAGGAAAAAGCAAACAAGCAAAAGAACAGCTAAAATAGACTAGCAGCAATCATGAGAATATAGAAAAAGTTAGTTGCTGTTGAGAAAGATTGAAAATGTTAAAAACTGGCACGGCTGAGTGTGGTAGGCAGAATTCTAAAAGCGACCCTCAGCTCCCACCCCTTTGTGTATATGCATGCCTTGTAGTTCTCCACCTTAACTCTGGGTAGAACCGGAGAATATGATGGGATGTCATTCCTGTGGTTAGGTTACTATTGGTGGACTTGGAGTTCATCAAAAGAGAGATTACCCTGGATGGATTATCCTGACTTAATCAAGTGGAATAAGGTGAAGCGTCAAAGAGAGCATCAGCTAGCCTGGAAGAAAGCAAACAGACATGTTGTAAACAGCCTCTGGGGTTCAGGAGGCAAGGGCCTGAGTGTGGCCTCTAGCTGCTGAGAGCAGTCCATGGCTGGCAGCTAGTAATGAAATGGAGATCTCAGTCATACACCCACAAGGAAATTAAACATGTCCATTTGTCAATAAAGTGAACAGCTCATTCCTTGCTCACCAGTGGTGAGCAGAGGTTCCAGCAGAGCCATGCCCTGACTCCTGACCCACTGACACTGTAAGATAATAAATGTGTCTGTTGTTTTGAGTCACTAAGTTTGCAGTAATTTGTTACTTGGCCATAGAAAACTAATATACTGGGTTTGGCAGGCATCCAAGCTGTTCCAAACCCTGCCTTTCACAGAAGTATGTAAGGGACAATGTAAGGGAAATGGAAAGTAAATACGCCCTCCACCACATACACACACACACACACACACAAACACACACTCCTCTTACAATTGGTATCCAACTTGGAAAGAGGTGGAAGAACAGCTACTGTAGTCAGTTCCAGAAGGGGAGGTAACAATTTTCACAAAAATCTCCATGATCACCTCTGAGTTCAAGCAGTGCCAAGGCAAACCTGAGGAGTTCTTAATTAGGATGCAAAGGAGGAAAATAAAGAGAAAACATAGAAGGATTATAAACTTCCCAATCTAATTGTCTGTAGCAATAAGTAGGAATTTACTCAAAGAGATGATGTAAAAGAATAAAAATAAGCTAAGATCTTTAGAGAAAAAAAGGCAGTGGAGGGATGAGACACTCATGAAATTCTTCTCAAATCGTGGGGAGAGCAGGACAAAGGGAGAAAGTTGTCACAGTTACTGGAAACAATGGGTTAAAATGGGATAAAAGAACATGGCTGACTCACTAACTGAATAGAAAGTTCCAGTGCCTCAAAATAAATTGGAAAAATTATTTGATTCCTAAAAGTATCCTTTCGTGGGGCCAGTATACCATGGCTAATATCCAATGCTTGTATTTTGATTCCTGAGTGCTTGTCTTTTAGGTTGTTAAATATTTTGACTACAACCTCTGGATATAATCTGACAAAAAAGAGTGAACTTGGCCATAAAACATGAAAGCAGCCCAGGCGTGGTGGCTCATGCCTGTAATCCCAGCACTCTGGGAGGCTGAGGTGGGAGGATCGCTGGGGGTCAGGAGTTCAAGACCAGCCTGAGCAAGAGCTACACACTGTCTCCACTGAAAACAGAAAAATTAGCCAGGCATCATGGTGTACACCTGTAGTCCCAGCTACTTGGGAGGCTGAGGGCTGCCTTGAGCCCAGGAGTTTGGCTCGAGCCCAGGAGTTTGAGGTTGCTGTGAGCTAAGCTAACGCCACTCCACTCCACTCAGGGCAACGGAGTAAGACTGTGTCTCAAAAACAAAAACAAAAACAAAAAAACATGAAAGCAATGCTCAGATTCACAAATAAAGGTGTAGCCAACCCCATTCAATCCTTCCCACCAGTGAGATGTTGGTAACTGCTTAACAGCTGGCTCTCTGGACAGGGGTGGGGGAACGTGCACATACATACAGGTTTATAAAACTTGTACTGATATTAAGAGTGAGTGGCCTACAAATGAAAAGCGATAAATTTACAAATATTATTTACAAGTAACAATAAAAATATACAATACATTCCATAGAGCCAAATAGTTCTCATAGTATATTTTTGTGTTCTCACATGAATATTCATTGATTTTTTCTTAATTATCAAGTAAGAATAAAATACAACCACAAAGATGTTTGTCATTTGTCAATAAATTAAGCAACTTCTTTCCAAATTGAGTAGTAGTTTCCAAATACTGAAAAAATAGTTTCTCAATTTTCTGTTATAATAACAATGTCATGGTAACATATACAACACACATATATGTTTAACCTGCATTGTTAATATCATATCTATCACTTCATTAAGTCTAGATTATCAACAAAACAGTAAGTCAATACCTGATTTGTAGCATTTACCAATTTCCATGGTGTATGAACTCCCACCATAGCTGATTGCAAGCAACTAATGTGACATCACAGAATGCACAAAAATGTCCCTAAATAACCTCAATAGTATAGGTAACAGTAAAATATATTAATCAGGTCAGGAAGTTTTGAGGATGTGTCATTTTTGTTTACATATATATAGGAAGGTTTCATTTAATGTAACATGAAAATATTAGCATCTTCTCTCTACTTTTATGAATAACATAGTAGTAAGGTCTAATCTAAATGATAAAAAACTCTTTTTGCACTGCTTTTTTCCTACATGTAAGGCATTGTGCTAAGCACTTTATAGATGTTTATATCATTTAATTTTCATTTAACCTATGAATTAGTAATCATTTTTAATTCTATTTTTAAAATGAGGAAACCATGGTTCAGAAAGACTAAGTAAACTGCCCAAGGTTGCATAGCAAGTAGATGGAAGATCTACAATTTAAAGCTATTTATCACTAATTCCCAAATACATGTTCTTAATTCCATCAATCCCCTATTTCCCTTATTATTTCTTTCTTAGGATATCTCATTAGAGAGAGATGAAACCAGCATTTATGAAGTATCATATCCATTTGATGCTTTAGATATTTTTCTTTTTGAAAAATTGAATTTCCACCATAATCTCATGAGGAGTAATATTATTCTCTATAGGTGAAAATAAGCCCACGAGGCTTAAGTGTTGACTCAACACAATTTGTCCAAAAGAACTTTCTGGGTGATTTCAACTGAGTCCTACTTGAATCCATATCCCTTTGTTTATTCTCACTGTGAAAGGATGTGTAGTTTACAAGGCTAAAGTGCTAACGTTGAACTTACCAAATAGTTAAACTTTTTTATCATACTATACCAGAAAATACACTGCTGTCTTCTACCTCTAAAATTTGGGGAAAAAAATGAATAATCCTACTATTAAGCACCTCGAGGAATCAGTACAAAAACTCCCATTAAAGAATTGTTAGAAGAGTTTGAAGAGGGTGGCAGGCCAGCAAAATTTAGTTCTTTTCAAATCTTGCCTCAAAATCTAAGAAATTCTCCACACCTTTGAAACCTTCAAAAAAGGTGGTTTGAAGAATAGCAAGTTTTCTTCAGTCATGGCAAGACTGTTACTTCCCCATCATCAGATCCCCTTCCAAAATGAAGGGCCGGAGAGATGCTGCTTTAGACTCTAGCACAGACTTGCAAATAATTAGTGAGCCACTGTAGCAGTGATATTTTCCTTTCTGCTAGCAAAGCTCTTCAGAGGCAATAATTTGCCTCTCCTCAGGAACATCAAACTCTTCAATTGAATAATGATGGGCTTGAAAAATACGGGTCTGAAGCAGATCAGCGCAAATCTGATTCTTGAAACCTATAATCCCATTTTACTGCATAGAAAGTGAAAGGACTATAAAAGCAATGAAATCACTGGCTGCCACCCTAAGACCCCTCCCCCTAAGGAAAAGCACTGGAGCTGAAATTCAGGCCTCCATTCAACGCAGGGACGCCTCTGTCCAAAAACTCCCTTTGCTGTCTTTACTCCAGAGGCAAATCTATCCCACACTCCTCCTTACTAGCTGTATTAGAATTTCTGAAAATTACTTTCCTCATTTATATCAGATACCCAGACTGTTGGATGAAGCTGTCCATTTGCCAACTTTGCTTTATTTAGTAATTATGAAACAAGTCAAGTTCACTGTAGAAAATTTGAAAATACAGCCAAATACACAGAGGTGAAAATTCACCCACATGTTAATAAGAGAGGATTCCCTCAGTCTTGTTGAGCAATCGAGAAGGCTGTGTATCTCAGCAGGGGAGTAGAGAGGTGTAGCGGGTGGTGTTGACTGAGAAGAGGCACAAAGGAACCTTTGGATTGCTCAACAAGTTTTATATCTTGATCTGGGTGCTGGTAACATAAGGGTCACATATTTAATGAGTGAATTAAGTGATAGACTTCATGCACTTTACTGTATGTGTAATATACCTCAGTACAAAGGAAAACATTTAAAATGATCAATCACTTCAAAACTCAGAGTCACCTTTAAATTTTGGAATATTTCTGCTTCTGTGTTTTATGGCTAAAGATCATTGAAAATAGACACGTTCCCCCTAAATGACTAGAAGCAATGCCAGAGGGGGTGATTCCAATGTATTACAATCTAGAACAGTGTTGCTAAGGTAGCAGATAGTCCAAAAAAAAAACCTTTAAAACAACTCAATAGAGCAGATTTGATTAAGAGTCATCATTGCCACTAGCAGTTTCTCATTACTAATTTGAGGAAGGAATGTCACCTAGACATAAAGACATTTAGCACTAACTACATTAATCTGTTATTGGTTTTAGTAGGTCAGAAGATGTGAGCTTATACTTATATGCCTAGGGCATGAAATAATTCATGGCATGCCAGGTAAATGTTTATTGAAAATGTTTATTTACTTTATTGTCTACCTTCTGTTTTGAGCTCCTTGTGGGCTGGCATTGTCTCTCATATTTATTAAAACGTTTATTTAGTGCCTACCGAGGCTCTGTACGTATATTAACTTATTTAATCTGTACAACAAACAATCTGGGTGGATGTAACAGAATTAGGTTCAACTCTATATAACTGAAAACACAAAGTGGATTAAACAAGGCAGAATTTTCTTTCTCTCAGAAAAAAAAATATGACAGGCAATTAGGTTTGTATGGAGGCTCCTCTGTGGCAAGTAATCTGGAAGCATTCTATCTTTCTGCCTTACTATCCTAGTATGTGCCTTCTGTTATTAAGATCACCTCATGGGTTAGTATAGTTGCTGGAGTTCCATCTATCATGTTTATATTCCAGGCTGAAAGACAGAAAGAAGAAAGAAGGGAAAGGGACTATAACTCTCTACTGTGTCAAAAACTTTAAGAAAGGCACTTAGGCTAATATCTGATTGATGAGAACTTAGTCACAGGAAGACTGAGATACACATCTTTTATTTCTGGAGACAATGTCCTCATCTAAAAACTGAGAGTCTGTAACCAAGAAAGAGGAGAAAGATATTTAATTCGCAATTAACGTAGATGTGTACTATGTAGTATCTTCATACTACAAATGCAGATATTAAGGTTTAGTGTGGTTAATTGTACACAATTGTGAGACATTATGGCAAGTAATCTACCTCATCCTAAAGACAATTTACTTTTCACAAGGTAACACTGCCATCAGTCTTACTTTGCAGAGGGTTGCCATGTATAAGCACTGAATAGACATTTGTGAAATGAGGTGGCAAATGAGCACCCTGAGCCATCATTGTAGTGAAATGGTGAAGACCATGGACTCTAGCACAGAGCCTCCCAACTTTGATGTGCACATAATTCCCCTACTCGTCTAGTTAAAATGAAGATTATGATTCAGTAGAAATGCGGTGGGGTCTGAGAGCCTGCATTTCCAAGAAGCTTTCAGATGACACCTATTCTGCTAGTCCCTGGACTACATTGAAAAACAGGGTCTAGACTTGCATCGTCCAATACAGTAGCCACTTACTACATGTGGCCACTGAGCACTTGAAATGTGGCCAGTCTGGATTGAGATGTGCTATGCTTTACGCATAGAATGCACACTGGATTTTAAAGACCAAATATGAAAAAGGAAGAAATATGTCATTAATTTTTTATAGATTGCATGTTGAGATTATAGTGTTTTGGTTATATTGAGCTGAATAATGGTAGAAATTAATTAATTTAACTTGTTTCTTTTCACCTTTTAAATATGGCTACTAGAAAATATAAAATTACATATACGGCTCACAGTATATTTTTATTGGAGAGTGCTGGTCTAGATCGAGTAATGCTATTTAATTCAAATTCTGAATCCTGATCTACTAGCAAAAAGGCTATGAGCAAGTTACTTAACTTCACTAAGTTCAGTTTTCCCTTGTAAACTTGGAATAATAAGAGTGTTTCCTTCGTAGGGTCATTGTGAATATTAAACGAGAGAATCAAATAAGGCACTCAACACATGTGGCTAACACCTTGAAACTGAACTATAGCATTAGGATTTCAACAAGCACCACTGAACAAAAATCATTTGATGCTTCACATTTTAAAAATATGCAAAGCATAGTAATGAGGCACTTTAATAATCTTTGTTACCAATTACTTTAAAAAAGATTTTGGTCATACACATCACATAAATTGCCAGGCTTATTCTCCTCATTTTGTATATTCCATAAAATTGATGAGGTTCACAGTGAACACAGAAGTATTAAGTCATATTAAATTATCATTGTTGGACACAACTACCGCACCTACATTTCTAGGCTGATGATCAGTTGAGTCATGTCACCTTTGCTTGCATAGAACTATATTCACTATAGATCCCCAAAGCAATTTATATGCAAAGACCTGATCTCTTCCAAGTTCCATGTTTTTATTACTTTATCTCTTCCTAGAATACATAGGCTAGATGAACCCACCAGAAGTCAATTTGTTGAATATGCCATTTGCCTAAAGCCAACTAGTTGAAAGTCCAATTCACCAAATGACAAATTCATCAAATTTACTTATATCTTTCATCTACTTAATTGTGGTTCATGGGTTTTTATTTGTCTTTATTATAGCATTTTAAGGAATGTTCAGTTTGTTTCTGTAACAGTCCCTACCTTTCTAGCTGCAGCTACAAAACAGAGGAGGAGGCCGAGGAAAGAGAGAGCAGGGGAATGTGAATTGAGAAGGGCAAGCTGAAAAGGGTAGAAGATAGATATATTGCAGAAGGTAAGAAAGGTACAATTGTAAAACTGTATTCTCAAATGTGGAGCATTCTTTTGAATTTATTTTTTAAGGATATGTTAGTAATCTTGCAAGTGGACATTTGTTAGAGCTCTTGATACTCAAGCAAATATTGCAGAATGTATCTTCATTGAATATATGTGAAAATTCTCATCAACATAATCTCCTCATGCAAAATAGTATATTCACAAGCAGTTTTATACTCAGCAATTAATCCTGTGCAATATCTTCCTATGTCCCAAGTCATTTTTCTCTCTACCTCTCATCGTCTCATTCCCTAGCTGCAAGCAGCAGGAAGCAGGAACAAAAACATATTGAAGATTCTTTAGCATGTCATTATGAAGGCAAAAATGAAAAGTTGTGCATCAAAAGTAGTTTTAAAAATGGAAGTTTGTTGAATTCGTCATTAAACACATTTACCTTTGGCAAGACAGTCATAAAGAGAATTGGCTTCTAGGAGCTGGCCTGCTCCTAGATGTGTAAAAAGAGATAATAATGGGTAATTAAGAAGAAAGCTCAAAAAACTGGAGACAATATTATATATTCTGCCTTCTACTTTCATAAGAAAAAAGTTTAGGCAAACAATTACCAGGTATGTACCTTTTTTTATTTTAAGTGTTCTTGCTATTATATAAGACCTACCCCAGCGTCAACAAATATTTGACTTTGCTGCCACCCCAATCCCTGCTCACCTCCTCATCCACCCATCACTTAACCATGCTACTCCTTTCTGCTTAAGTGGATGTAGTTTAAGAACATCCATATGTACTCTTCAGTCTTTACACTTTTTTGATATGTGAGTAATAGTAAACATAATTGCCACACCAAGTCTTCCAACTGTATCAGCACATTAGTGTAGCTGGGACTACAGATGTGTGACACCATGCCAGGCTAATTTTTTCTATTTTTAGTAGAAACAGGGTCTCACTCTTGCTCAGGCTGGTCTCAAACTCCTCAGCTCAAGCAATCCTCCCACCTTGGCCTCCCATGCTAGGATTACAGGTGTGAGCCATTGCACCCTGCCTATCCAACTACTTTAATGAGAGAATATAATTCATAAACCAGCAAGACATGCCTAGAACCAGACCAAAGGTCTTAATATAACTGATGTACGTGTCAGTGAGGAGTGCTGAATGACCTGAAACGAAAGACTGACAATGCTGATTTCAGATCAAGGATGCCCTTCCACTGTCTCTATCTGTGTGGCCCTGGAGACAGGTATATTCATCTTGTGCAAATGGGAGCATTAGATTGTCACAGCCTGACTCATTTAAAATTTGCATAATAGATTTGACTGAATTTCTAAATATAATTTGGCTAATATAATTTGTCTTATATAAATTATATAAGCCTCTTAGCAATATGTCTCTTTCTACAAATTCTGCTCTATTGTTATTCTCAGGATAATTAGAGCTATCATTTTTACTCCGTCTTACCTGCTATATGTTTTTGTGTATACGTTAGACTTTTGGGTCACTATGACTATGTTATGAGGTAGGTATCTTCATTTATAAAGGAAATAACCAAATTTCAAACTTTCAAGTATACACTTAGGATATCTCAGCTGGATTTTGGACCAACCTGTTTGACCCCCAAGCCTGTGGTGCTCAACCTTTGCATGCTACAGGCTTTTGAATCTGACTCACTAATGAGTCACTCTTGGAAGTCTACAAGACTAGATATCTGAGTCAGATTCAGAATTGTGAAAAATCCAAACTTTGTCAGGTAGTCTTTTCTGGGCATAATGGAGCAATGATGTCATAATCACATCAACTACATGCAACTTGCTGGTTTTCTTATCATTTTGAAAGGCAAATTGCTATATAATAATAAGAACAATATGCATATGCCTAATGATTTTGTCAAATATATATATATGCATATATATTTAGAACTTTATAGAAGAAAAAAAACCTGACATTGTTTTTATTCACAGAATACCCACAAACATTTCAAACAGTGATATCACTCTTACCTAAACATATGAGATATATTAACTAAGTGAGCTGGACTCTGAGGAAAAGTTCTTTGGATCAGGATCAGCTTTTGGCTAAGGGTAAGGGATTACCCTTCTTCCAACAAAATAAATAGATAAATAAAGCCAACCAAAGAGTGACAAGCATAGGAGTCCAACCAGTAATGAAAACCAGAAATTCCAGAGGTGATGGCAAAAATATAAAGATGAAAGCTAAAAGACTCCTAAAAACTCTCATATTTAGAAAATGAAGGGTGTCCAAATCAGGACAGAAGATGTCAAACTCTCACTCTTTGTTGATGAGAGGATATTTTATCTAGAAAATCCCAAGGATTCAACCAAGAGACTCCTGGAATTGATAAATGAATTCAGTGAAGTCTCAGGATACAAAATCAATGCCCACAAAGCAGTGGCATTCATATATGCCAATAACAATCAAGATGAAAATCAAATCAAAGACACAACACCTTTCACAATAGTACCAAAGAAAATTAAATATTTAGTAATTTATTTAACTAAGAGGTGAGAAAACTATGAAACACTGAGAAAAGAAATTATAGAAGATGTAAACAGATGGAAAACCCTAACATGCTTATGGATTGGCAGAATCTATATTGTTAAAATGTCCATACTAAAGTGATCTACACAATTAATGCAGTGCCTATCAAAATTCCTTCATCATTCTTTATGGATCTAGAAAAAATAATTCTATGCTTCATATGGAACCAGAGAAGATCTTGTATAGCCAAAGCAATCTTAAGCAAAAAGAATAAATTGGGAGGCATCAGACTACCAGACTACAAGCTTTACTACAAGGCAACAGTAATCAAAACATCATGTTACTGGCATGAGAACAGACCTTTGAAACAGGACTGAAAACCCAGAAATAAAACCATCCTCATATTGTCATCTAATCTTTGACAAATCAGACAAAAATATACATTGGGAAAAAGAATCCCTATTCAATAAATGGTGCTGAGAAAATTGGATAGCTACATGCAAAAGAATGAAACCGAATACCTATCTCTCACCATGTACAAAAATTAACTCAAGATGGATTAAAAACTTAAATGTAAGACCTGAAATCATAAAAATTCTAGAATAAAGCCTAGGGAAAACTCTATTGGTCATTAGCCTAGGCAAAGAATTTATGGTTAAGACCCCAAAAGCAAATGCAAGGAAAACAAAATTAAATAAATAAATGTGACTTAATTAAACTAATAACTTCTGTACAGCAAAAGAGATAATCAACAGAGTAAATAGACAGCCTACAAAACAGGAGAAAATATTTGCAAACTATGCATCTGACCAAGAACTAATACCCAGAATCTACGAGAAATTCAAACACATCAGAAAGAAAAAACAACCCCATTAAAATTGGGCTAACAACATACAAAGACATTTTTCAAAAGAAGATATACAAATGGTCAAGAAAGATATGAAAAAATGCTCCACATCAATAATCATGAGGGAAAATCAAATTAAAACCACAATGAGACACCACATTACCACAGTCAGAATGGCCATTATTAAAAAGTTAAAAAACAATAGATATTTTACATGGATGTGATGTAAAGGGAACACTTACACACTGTTTTAGTATGAATGCAAATTAGTACAACCTTTATGGAAAACAGTATGGAGCTTTCTCAAAGAACTAAAAGTAGATCTACCATCTGATGCAGGAATCCCACTACTGGGTATCCATCCAGAGGAAAAGAAGTCATTATATCAAAAAGACACCTGTACTTGTATGTTCATCCCAGAACAATTTATAATTATAAAGATGGAAAATCAACCTAAGTGCCCATCAACTAATGAGTGGATAATGGAAATGTGGTGTGTGCATATATATATATATATACATACATATCTATATCTATATCTATATGTAGATATATACACACACATATATATCACATATTAATAATACATCTCAGACATTAAAAAATAATAAAATAATCTATTTTGCAGCAACTTGGATGTAACTGGAGGCCATTATCCTAAGTGAAGTAACTCAGGAATGGAAAACCAAATACCACATGTTCTCACTTACAAGTGGGAGCTAAGCTATGGGTATGCATGCTCACACAGAGTGGTATAATGAACACTGGAGATTCAGATGGAGGGAGGGTGCAAAGGGAGGGAGGTATGAAAAATTATCTTTCAGGTACAATGTACACTATTTGGATGATGGATACACTAAAAACCCAGACTTCACCATTATACAATACAATCATGCAATGAAAAAAACACTTGTATCCCCTAAATTATTGAAATTTTAAAAATGCAGTAAAAAAGATGAAAATCAAAAGCAAAAATAAAATAGAAGAATAGAGTTAAAGCAAAAATAGACCTAGGAATAACACAATGGGAGCAATCTTAAAAATTTTCAGTCATAAAGCCTTCTTTTTTTTCCCCCAGTAACATATTTCTCCATCGTCACAATTTGTGAATCATTGAGCCAATACTTGGACCCGTTGTGTGGGGACAGCTTAGCAGGCAGGGAGGATAGATTAAGGACTCACCTCTTTCTCAGTGAAGAGAGAGTAGAAGGCTTTTTGATAGGTACATATGATAATTCTCAGAATATCGAGTTTTTCAAAACATCCTGTTCTTTGGTAAAATAGGGCTTTCCTGCCACAAATATTCCTGACCTTGGGAAAGTATTTATGATTGTTATGCACAAAAGGATGTGTTTTTGTGTTTTCATCTGTGAAATAAGAGCAATGAATGATGCTAGGAAATGGTGGGAACAATTCATTTGTGGGAGTTCTTCCAATATTTTAAAAAGCTTAAGTTGGCATTAGAGGATAACATGAGAATTTACCTTAACACCACTTAAGCCTTAACAAAAGAAGAATAACAATTAACATAGGAAAAGGAATTTCTTTCAGAACACAGGAAACTGAGTCAGAGAAAAATCTGAGCCTCAGCTTCCAGTTCCAATTTTGGTATGAATGAGGTCATTAGGAAGTGAGGGCAATATGAACGGCAAACTTTCATTTGACAGAAAGATAGTGATGGGATTGGTGAATGCAGCCCCATATAATTCAACCAAAAATCCCACTGCTTCTTAAAGGCTCAAAAAAATTAAACAAAATAAAAATAAGCAAGTAAAATATCCAAAAAACAAACAAAACAAAACCATGGAAGGGCATGATTTTAAACATACAGTAGGATTAAAATAACCTTCAAGACATTCTTTGGGCAGGAAATGAAGAAACAAGTGCATGAATACAGATAAGAGTCTTAGAACCTACAAGATCAGATCTATAAGCACATCAGCAAGATGTGGGCCTTTCTGGATACATATTGATTGTGATTCAACTGGAGTCCTTTCAGTTGGGAATGGGAAGTTAAATTTTAATTTCCATTTGTTAGTATAAACCACAAGCCCTTGCTAGAGAGGAATTTTTACCTGGTACCATAGAAAGATATTTAGGTCAATGGAAAAATGGCATTTTCTTTATAATGATTCTGTTTTACAGTTAAATTTTGTGAAATATGTTGTTTTTGTATTGAGCCAATGTCTATTGAGCCAAGAGTCATTCAAAATTATCATGGCTTTTTTTTTTTTTTTTTTTTTTTGGTAACTAACAGTAATTTCCAGTTATTGGCAACCATGAGATCAATTTGCATCTTTCCTCTATATGATCAGGTTGCAGTGAAAACAAGTCTAAGGTCAAATTCTGTCACACATGCAGATATTTATTACCAAACAGGCATAACAACAGTTTATAATCTAGTGAGCAAACTTGAGAAGTGACAACTCTGTGTTCATTTAAGCATTCTGACAGTACATTACAGGAAAGTTCTACTCAAGACAAATGCAATGTTTTACTGGCAGGAGTCAGCCAACCTTCTAGTAGGAGTCAGGCAGCAAAGAATCCTAGAAATCCATGGCTGTACATGGGCCCTTTTGGAATATAAATTTAAGGTTCCATTCTGAAACCCATAATCTGTCTGTGGCCATACCACCCTGAACGTGCCTGATCTCATCTGAAGCCTATGTTAGATTTCTATACTCTAATTCATATAAGAGAGGGAATGCCTATAAAGTGCTACATCTAAGGTATAGGATAAAGCCAACTAATACAAAATTATGTATACCATACCATCTCTATTGAATTCCTTTACTGTAAGTTACAAACAACACAGAAGACAACCCAAATGTCCAAGAACAGAACAGATAAACAAAATGTGCTATATTTACATAATGAAATGCCCCAAGAATGAAAAAAAAAAGTGACTGATATCTGCAACAACATGGTTGAATCTCAAAACTGTTATATTGAGCTAAAAAAAAGTCAGAAAAAAGAGTACTTACTGTATGTACTTCCATCTATATGGAAGCTCAAGAATAGGCAAACAAGTTTATAGGGATAAAAATTAGAATAATGGTTAACTATGGAAGGGAGGAGCATAGGCTGGAAAGAGATAAAAGGGGCTTTCTAGGGTGATGGAAATGCTCTATACCTTATTGGGGTGTTAGCTACATTGATACATAAACCATAGTATATACAGTAATCATACTGAACACAAGTATATTTTTATATGTAATTGTACCTCAATAAAAAATACAAACAAAATAACACATATCTACTCCCTAAAATAAAGCCTCAGGATAGCTTAGAGGTTACAGTGTTATTAAGGAAGAGAGCATTCATTTGATCTCTTGAAAGCGATAATAAAAATTCCTGTCCTTTTATAAGCAATTCCAATGCATCAGGCACTAAGTTAGCTAATTGCCTTACATGATTTAAATCACTGAATTCTATCAACAACTTTATGAAGTTGGAATTATCACTATTTCCATTTTATCATAGAAAGGTTGGGTGTTTTGTACAATGTCATATCCTAGTTAGTGACAGTGTTGGGCACCAAGTCCAAGTGTCTTTGTTTAACTCCAGAGATTTTTCTTGCTTAAACCTCGGGCCAACGCTATTTTCTGGTCCCATCATCAGAGATCGACATGACTTCTGTGTTGCAAAGCAAGAGAAGGAAATTCTTAGGGAAAAGTTATTAACAAGTAAACTAAGAGATGGAGGAAAGGGCAAAGGTAGAAAAGAATGATATTGATTTCCTGTGATGGAAACTTATAAAACATGTTCTCTTTCATAGGGTCCCAGAAGAATTTAATTGCTGTCAACCTCAAACTAAAATTATAAAAAAAATTCCTTCCCCCGGCCCCCTTGCCACATTACAATAAATAACATCTCTTGCCAATTTGGGATTGCTAGAGATTTTTTTATTATAATTATCATTTCAAAGAAAGTCAATTCTGATAGAAGATGAGTTTCTATTTGTAAGGTTATAGCTTACTTATAACATATTCAGCTAACTGGATTACCATTATTTTATCCTGCTTAGTTTCAATTCCAGTTTTTCTTTGTCCCAAGATATTTTACCAAAAAACATTCTTAAAATCTTTTGTTAGTATTATACCTCAGTCAATGAAAATAAAATCAAGGGAGGTTCACTTTTTTTTTTTTTCAAAGCGGGTCAAATTTTTTCTTATAGAATAGAGCACAGGAGAATTCCAAATAAAAGGAACAATTTCATCATTTCCTTTATTTTGTCCTTAATAAATTTATGTTTATTAAACTAGCTTCATTCTAAATTACTTAGCAAGAAACTGAACAGACATGCACACTGCTTAAACCAGCCCTGGCTTGTCCAATGCTGTGTGAGCTCATGGCAATCTTTAAGTGTATAACATGCCTCCAAAGTTCTTTAAGGAAGAGATTGTAGCTAGGATGCTACAGGGGAAGCATACATTTGTAATGATTTTAAGGATGTATTTTCAAAAGGTTTGAGTTTTATTGTTAGGCTAGAACAAGCATTATTGCCTTTCTCTGCCTTCTGTTCCACATTCCCCATTTTTTACACACAAATCAAGTGTTTGCACACACCTGCAGTGTTCTGAAGAATTCAATATCCATAGGGACAATTGGACAGTATTAGAAGCTTTGGCTGTCCCCCTCCATGTGCAGTGTTAAGCTGACAATTTATGCCTGCAGGTGGCTGCTTGCAAATGCAATTAGGCCCTGCAACCATTGGGAGGCCCAAGTGCAGTTAATTAGCCAGTCCAAGGCTGTAATACTAGTAAATTTCCACCTGCAAGAAAAATGGGCAGCTTAAGTCAGAGGAAGTAAAATATACAGCCAGGTGCATAGGCCATGGTAGCCAATGCTATTTAGTAAAGAGAAATATTGAAGCCTGAGTCCATTATGCTTAGATGGTGTTGAATTATCCTGGGTTCATTAACAAGGATTTTTCTCAACAGGAAGTGAGAACTCATTTCCTGCTTGAGATTTTTGAAAAATATAGTGCTTAGTCTTTCCAAAGTAAGGTTTTGCAGTTTAGTGGAAGCAGCACAGGCTTTGGAGTAAGACTGACGTACATTCTGATTATATCTTGACGATGTTAGCCCATTGATAAATGGTGGAGTCAGGATTTGAACATGATTGCTAGATACCAGTTTCATCCTTTTTCTTAATATATGTAGGATCCATGATACAAAATGAAAGGAGTGCTATTAATTAACAATTAAGATTTTGGCACGTTTCAATCTGAGATTAACCTTCTAGAAAATACAGCTTTGTAAAGGCAGTTTATGTTATTTTGAAATAGCATCTTAGAAGATCTCTCCGGTGTTATGATGTACCCTGGGACAACATTCTCAGGCACAACACAAAGAGTGTTCATTATGGCTTGCAGATTGTTGACATTGCTTGTTTCTGTTAGTTGGAAATAAAAATTGAAATAAAAATAACTAGAATATTAATCTCAAGTGACTCTTGATATAAATCAGAAGAATAAAACAGGAAGCTTTGAAGGGAAGAGCTGGGGCAAGAATTAAGTTCTTCTGGCATAGCAGCAAGCTGGGAAAAAGGGGCCCCAAGGGTAATGAAGACCATGGAAGGGATGCATAAGGACAAGGTGACTCACTGTAGCACACAGCCACACCCGGCATGTATGAGTGTTCTGGATGGCAAGGGAGCAGGCATAGCTTGAGGCAAGGCAAACTGCAGATCTGCCTCTATTAGAATAATAGCCCATAAAGTGTTCTGTTAAGAAAATAATGATATAGCATATCTTAGAGTTCAGTCTCCAGATTTAGATTGCCTGGCTTTGAATCCTTGTTCCGTCACCTACTAACCATATTTTTTGCAAGTAAACTGATCCCTGGAAGCCTCAAATGGACATAATTGTAGTATCTCCGTCGCAGGTGGGCTGTGAAGGTTAAATGAGAACACACACACGGAGTGCTTGGTGGAGAATAGGTGTTCAATATTTGTTAGCGCTTAGTATTAGATCTTGGAAATCACTATTATTCTGTGTTCTGATTTATAGTTTAGCAAACAAAAACATCCCTAAGAAGTATTACAGCTTGTTCTAAAAGAAGGAAAAATTGATGAAGAAATGAATATAAAAAAGGGAATAAGAGCTCTTGGTCCAGCTCTTGATATGGTTCCTTTAAACAAGTTTATCCATCTCTTATTTCCATTCTGTTTATCCTTCAAGACTCAACTCAACTCAGCCTGACCTTGAGAAAGCTTCCTTCAATTCCACAAATTGGATAACTAATTCCTTTTTTCTCTAAGTCCCCTAAATGCATTGTGTTTACTCCTACTTGCAACAGCTATTTCTTTCTCCGCAGCTCTTTGAATAATTGCATGACTCTCTCACCAGGTAATTAAGGAAATTCTTAAGGGCTCGTCTCTAATTTCAAATAGAGTCTAATGCTTTTAACATAGTAAACAATTCAATAAATGCCTATTTAATTAATATTGAAGCCAGTAAATATTTTCATAGGCAATAAAACACTAAACACATACAAATACACACATGTGCACACAAATACACAATTGATTGTGTTTCTCCAACTTTGTCTCAAAAGTGAAAATGTACGTACAGCCTTAATTTACAATTTAATATGCAATGCAGTTTTTGGAGGGAAACCATGCATTATTCTAATCAGTGAAAGATCTAGAGCTAGCCCCACCCTCTCCTTAGTTAACCTCACAGAAAAGGCCCAGGAAGAAAAAAAGACCAACAGTTATACACATGGAATTATATTAAGAGGAAATTCCAGTAGCTCTTTGTTGCCCTCTGTTATGAATGAAAGGGAAGATTAGAATCCACCTGACAAAGACAGCTGGAATACGGAGTTAGTGACAAATTTCCTTACAGTTGCAAATACATTTTTAAAAACGTTTTTCCTACAAAAGGCATTGTCACAAGTCAATGGAACTAGCTTAGGATCCCCTCACACAAATAATTCCTGTGCAGAAATAATTTTAAGTTTTAGTTGCCTTTAAGTGCTTATTAAAATTTGATCATCAAAACCCTGAGCTCCTTAATTAATCCCTACAAATTCACAGAGTATTTTTTTATATAGAGACAAGCAATCTTCCTCATATGGCTGGTACTGTAAGATCAAGGAAGCTATCCAAACAACAAATTTAGGTCAGGAGATTGGAAAATACTTCAAACTATTTCTTTCTGTCTTTCTTTCCCTCTGTACCTGTCTCTTTGTCTCTGTCTCTCCCTGTTTCTCTCTCACCCACGCACACTTAAACACCGTATTTTAGTGCACAGAGTGATTCAAAGTGCACTGCCAATCATCACCAAAATAGTCCTTTCTCTTGCTGTGTAAGAGGAATTTAGGTTATTTTTTAAAAGCCAGTGTTTGGGTCTAGAATGGCTTTCCTTTTTGGTCTTGAGAAGCACAATAATCCATTCCTTTAAGAGAGAAAAATGTGTTTTTCCCAAATATGTTGCACAGAAAAGATAAGGCAACTTCTCCCTAGGGAGATGGGAAGAACAAACAGTGTTGTCAACACAGGAAGGCTGCTGTAGAGGTGGACACATCCCCCTGCCACCCTGATTAGAGAAAGCCAGGAAGTAAGGGCGGTTTACTTGGGAACTACCATGAGAACCACGCTGCAGCCCCGTGGGGGGAGGGGAGGAACAACCAAATCTGGGAAAGGCTGTGATTGCAATGTGGCATTTTTCTCCCATTCTCCACAGCACGATCTCTTTCTGAATCTATGACTGCAAAGCCAAGGAATAAGCCATCGTGCCCTCTGTCCCTAGGACAGAACTGGAGAGTGAGCCAAAAGAACCTGACAAGGAATTGACACAGGAATAAAAACCATAAAATTATCAATTTCCCAGACTGTCTCTAGGGCAAATGAATTTGTATTGTAGATTTGTGCTGTATCAATTAGGCTAAGCAGAAACTATGTTTCCTAGGATTCCCATCCCTGCATAATTTCAGGCTAGCATGAACCACAAGAAACATATGTGGTGGGATTGGGAAGGCTGAAGGTAAGCGTCAACCGTATTCTTTTAAAGCTCTGAAGATTGTTGGATGCACAAGTGCAGGGCACCAGCACCTTTGCAGCTCACACACGTGATTGCTGCTCTCTGGCTCACCTCGTTGACACTGGGCAGGGACCAGGAACGTAGCTCCTTCAGCTTTCTCCAGATCTCTTCCTTCATGTACCCCAGCTCCTGGGACAGGTGCATATTTATTTAGCAATGCAATGAAGCATGCCAGTTTCTCCTGCAGGTCACTCACATTAAAGTTGGAGGCTTCAAGGCAGAGGCTGATGGGGGTTGCAGTTTGTCCTTGTAGGTTCCAGCCTGTCCTCCTGAATTCCAATTTATCTTTTCTCTCCCACACATTATGTCTGTCTTTCCATCTTAACTGCCATCTCTGTTGACTTCAGGCTCCAGGACCAAACATGGAAACAACAGCCATGCGTAAACTGCTTAGCCAGCTCCTGCAATTGCAAAAAGGCAGACCTCTGTAATAAACACTGTATTCTGTGTCACTCCTAGTAGTTCTGTTTCTCTGGTCAAACCTGCCTGATACCACCTGAATTCTAGAAGAGAACTCATCAACGCCTTTGGTGCTGGGGTTGACCTGGTTATTAACCAGATGATTTGACATAGGCAAGATGAAGCTCCTGAGATGTCTGATGACATTTTACTGGAACTATAATTGTAAAGTTGAAGAATAGGGCAGAAGCAGATGGCAGTAAACACTCATTCTGAGGCAATGAAAATTACAGTTGGAAATCTAGAGAATTGTGAATTTAATGTTTCAAGGAATGTATGTTCATATCTATATATATTTCTGTATACATATTATACATATGTGTGTGTATATATAGTTAGAACAATATGTTATCTAGCAGACATCTCCATGGGACTTGCTGTTGTAAACAGATATAAATGGCAGGCTGCCAAAGGAATACTGAAATGTGAATCTTTAATCTAGACTGGCTTGAAGAAAACAGCATTATTCCCTATAACTTTGCAAAATAAAAAATGATTGGGTATAGTATTTTATGTATTCTTTATACTCCAACTCATTTCTGAAAGTATTTGAGGCACCTTGCAAAATATATACACTAAAACAAGATAAACTAACTAGATGGTAAAAGTGGAGCAAGGGGAAAATATGGCTAGAAACATAAAAGAGAGCAGGTATGAAGTGAATTCAGAAAAATGTACAAATTCAAAAGAATGGATACAATTAATTCTTGTGCAGTCAAGTATAATAAGCATTATGAGTAAGAGGTTGTGACCTAAAAAGCTAATATAGTATTAGACTAAATTAATTAATATTTAATATCTTGAATGCAGAAACAGATAACTCAATTTTACTTTACACTAATCAGGTCTCACCTATAATATTATATTTATTCAATTTATGTTTCCAGGCCCAAACAGATTTAGATAGTCAGGAGCATGTCCAGTCAAGATTAACAAAATTGTGTAAAGACTGGAAATCGTGTCTTGGGAAGACTGGTTGTAGAGACCAAGAATTCTTAGGCTAAAAGAAAAAAAATATTTTATGAGATGGGATAACTGTTTTCAATCCTAAAGCATGCCTAAGCAGAATAGGGCAAATTTGAAATGTGTTAAATATTACCTGGGGATAAATATAAATTCAAAGAGCTGAAATTAGAGGAAATAAATGTAAGCCAAATATAATATTCACATCCTTAAAATGTAAACATGAAATAAAATGCTTTGGGTGGCTTTGAGCAGAAGTTGTCAAGTAAGGAAGATTCCTCATGAGGATATGACAGAGTCAAACATTGGGTGTGAGATTGGAAAAAGATGATGTCAATGGTTGTTTTCCATCTGGATCCATATCATAAACACCATCCCATGACTGGAAGTACGTGTTTTTTTCCAAAAATTACAGGCCAAGTCCTTGCAGTCTGAGAAACAGAACAGAGTGCTAAACTTGGAATACAGTGATTCTTTGAGGGCTTTGCTCATTTTCCCAGGGCCATGACAAGAGAAAAAGAGCCATACTTGAGACACATCTATTACTCAGTGATATCCTCCTTAGTTTCCCTGATTGCTTCTCTTGCATTTTATAATCATTCCAAACTATGCTTCCCCTTCCTAGACTATAAGCCATGGTCTATAAAGACTATGAACCACTTTAAGCCCTCAGTTAGGTTGGCATTTTTAACCCCACATGGAGGTTAAAGTTTTCAAATTAGTTTCCAACATTTAAGAGTAAGGAAAATTCACACAAAATTCCAGATGAACAGCTGCTCTTGAAAAATAGAAAGATCTGGGAATGCTGAACCCATATCCTGCATGACAATATCATTAAGGGAGCTAAATTTTCTCTCTCCTCTTCAAATGACACACAGGTTTCCAGTTTGTCACCACTCCTAATGTCTCATGCATTTACATTAGCTATCTGGCCCTGGATGAATTTGGAATAACTGCTGTGTATTTTGAGCATGGTGACTGGTAGATTTCTTATTTTTTTTTTTTCACTAGGACATTTTAGAGAATACGTGTATATGTTCTTAATGGTGTCTTAGCTGGGTTCCCTAGAGAAGAGAGCTTGAGGCAAGGATTAAGTGCTGATGCTTTAGCTGGGGGGTGTGCAAACCCAAGACAACAGGAGTACAGAGAGAGGAAAGCGAGATAGGAAACCATAGAAAGCGATTGCCAGGAGATGCATACCGTTGCTGGGCATTAACACTTCACTCAGTGAGGGCAAGCTCTCAGCCAGGTGGGATATCTCAGAGAAGTTTGTAGAAGAAACTCTGTTACCACAAGAGTGTGGAAGAAAGGTTTGGCTCCCTCCCATCTCCTGTTTCTCATTGGTCCAAATTTGCCCCATTGGAAGTCAATGTCTATGTGCTTCTGGGTTGCATGATCTGGCCCCTTTGATGGCCTCTATAATGCCAGAGTCCATGTCCTAATGTGTAATGTTTTTACTCTATTCTAGAAGTAGCAGAGGGAGATAAAAATTCCAGCTGTGTGATTGGTAAGGCCAGCCGTGCAGTGGCAGACAAAAGCAGTGCCAGTGAGTGCTTGGCCTCAGATGGTAAAACGTGTCATGGCCATATCTGAAGGAGATCAGTCAGCCACTAAGGTAAAGCAAGTGAGTGAGAGTCAGCAGTGGTGTTATTGAGGTAGCTTAAAGCAGGGGTCAGCCGACTGTGGCCTGCAGGTCCAATCTGGCCTGCCTCCTGTTTTGTGTAGCCCATGAGCTAAGAATGCTTTTACATTTTCAAATAGTTGAAAAAAATCCAAAGAAGAAGAATATTTTATGACACAGACAAATTGTATAAAATTCCAGTAAATCAATGTCTATAAATAAAGTTTTATTTGAACACAGCCATGCTCATTCATTTATGTATTGTCTGTGACTGCTCTCATGCTATAGAGTTGAGTAATCCCAGAAGAGACCAGAGACCAGAGAGGATATGGCCTGCAACGCATAAAATCTGTAGTATCAATCCCTTTACAGAAAACGTTTGCCAATAAGGAGAGCCTAATAAGTATAGCTGAATCAAGAAGCAAAAGGAAACATTCTCAGCAAAATGCAATAGGACTATAATCACTTGAAAATTATGTTAAATGCTATAATTTACACATGCCTATGTGTGCCCTCATAACTGTGACTGTGATTGCATGCACATGTTTATCCCTCTGAAGAGCTTTCCATGGTTAATGTTCCATGATCTATTTATGAAATCATCTACAAAGAAATAATAATAACTTTTATGGATTTAATCCTAATAATAATATTAGAACTCTATTCCCAGATGAAAATAATCTCAGAGCATTATCCTTGTATACAAAAGAGCAAGAAAGAGGGATAATATTGTTGGTTTCTTAAATATCTAATTCAAATCACATGTTTTGAATTTTAAAACCTACTTGGGAAAAAAGTATGCACACACAGAAAAAGCCACAGTCCCGAGAACCCTCCTGATGTGTGCACGAGCAGGTATACCATTTCCTGTGGCTATCATTTGAGGCGAGCTGAAGGTCCACAGTGTGCCAACTCTGTTGCAAGGTGAAAAGATATACAGCCACATTAATAATAGGCCCAGTTTTGCTGACAGTTAGAACAAGGAAGCAGTCTCTGTGACTGACTATATTAAGAACTCTGTGCAAAAAAAAATATATTGAACATTTAGATACTATCTTTTATTTTGGGATTAACTAAATTTTGTTTATTCATGTCCTCAAAAAGCACCCGCTGCGATCCTATTATGTACTAGGCACTAGGTGAGATGCTAAAGATACTTACAGAAATAGGACCCAGTTCCTGTCTTGGCACTCAGATATTATCAGCCAACACTCTAGCCCCCAATGCCTGGATGTTGTAAACTATGTATTCCCTCCCAGAATAGCCCTCTCTGGGGACCAAGGCTCCCAGTGGAACAGCATCTAACTATTATTGGCTCTACTTTCCAAGGCTAGCCTGACCTTTCATGGCAGCTGGGAAACAGGAGACGCTGGAGTCATGCAAGCCTCTTCCAGTGTGTGTGTCGCCTAGCATGTACACAAAGGGGCTGTTTTCCTCAAGACAGGGCTCAGCCTAGGCTCCCGGAGCTTCAAGATGCCTCCTCTGCAGAGGAACCAAGGTAGCCAGCTGGCCTCTCAGCAGCAGATCTATCTTCTGAGACTAAGCATTCCTCTGACAATTCTAAAAGTGGGTTTTGTTTGGAAGTCTTAAAGGACCTTGAGATAGAAAGCTGGACTTTATTTATGTGGTTTATGGGAAGTTAGGTTCTTTCTACCTGATAGACCTGAGAGGGATGCCCATTAACTTGACTAGGCCTGGGGAGGGGGTCTCTTTGAAACAGCTACTTGAGGACACTCCACATATGAGAAAATGTCCTCAGTACAGAATCCTAAGGATCAGTGTTTGTTAAAGTAGTTGCACATGAGCCAGCACGGTGTAGTAGAACACAAATGCTCTTGGATTACTTTCCACCATTCTTGGCCATCTTAGAAGTTAAACATGGATCCTTACTTACACAGCTCTGCTCTAAAGTTTCATGAGAGCTGTACTTCTGGGTGACCTGGAGCAAGAATTCTACCATTTAATAATCCTTTAAAATACGAAAAGCATTTTATCGTATTATAAGAATTTTAAAAGGATATGGTAGTAAGGGAGAGCACTTATTGATACTGAATTGAAGAAGCATAAAAAAATGTTTCTGTATAGAAGTAAAATTCTTTCTAGGCAACAAACTCTGTACCTTCAGTTGTTCACTGATGTTTTATGTGCAATTGGATAAGTTTGGGCCACCCTGGGCTTTGGTGCTGCTATTTCTAAACTGACAAAGAAGGACAAGATGCCTGTTTATAAATTTCTGAAAGCTAGAAGAGTGCCTGGTGTACAGTAGGCACTCAGCTATCAAATTCAATTTATTGTTTTGACCTGAACTTAATCCAACTCTAATTTTCTATGATTGGTTATTTATTTGTACCCAGAATAATTTCTGGCTGAACTAGATTGTTGTTTGAGTTGACTACTGTGCATGGCCAGCTGGACCTAACTCTCCTGCTTCTCTGACTTCCTTACCCATCTGTGGTCTACTGCAGCTCCCGCTCACCATCCTTATGACCCATACTGGACGCAAAACTTCAGACAAGGACACAATCTTGAACCCTCCAAAATGTTTTTAGGAAAATATTTTCTTATATTTTACAAAGAACCTATACATATTCCACACCCTGCTGAGCAGAGCTTTCATCACACAAACTGCTGGCAACCAGGATAATCCTGAGAGGAGAATGGGAGAAGTGTCTCTCTCCCCACACTATGTCCAGGAGAGGTAGGTGCAAGGCCTTTATGGGAAACTTTAGGGAAAATGGCTAAGTAAAAACTTAAAAATATTTACAATGGATTTATATTTTATACCAAGGGGTAGGCTCTGTAAGAAAAAAATCATGTGTAGTAAAAATAACCTTAGAAAATACCCCAAATTTCTCATAACTTCTGGTATATTTTAAGTCCAACTTAGCCCCATCCCTGACCCGCCTTTCTCCCCCCAGGCTCAGAAGAAACTATGCCTTCTTTAGTTAAATGCCAGGGGAGATCATTAGCTTGCATTTGTGGGCCATGTTACATATAAACATGTATTAATGTATTATTTTAAGCATTAGGATCATAATTAGTACATCAAGTTGTTCACATTATAGGAAGAATACTCTCCATGGAGCTCACACTTATTCAGTGGAATGAGAAGTGAAAACTATGCTGATTTTCTGATTTTATTTTTCTCTGCTGACCTCTAATAGTTGGATTTTTTATGTTAAATGTTCACATTAGGTAACTTATTCCTACTGTAATCCCAACATCCAGCCTAACCCGGTTGGAACTAGAAGTTGATTGGAATGTGCCCAGTGGAATTTCCTGGGACCCTGAGACTAGGCAGAACCTTCACAGTGCAGTAGGTTCCAAACACAGGAGTAAGAGGGGTATTCAGGCAAGAAATAATCAGTGATAGAACTTGGGCACATGTCTCAAGGGTGTCCAGCACTGGTGTTTGAAGCTATCACACTGGGCCTATGTTTGAGCAGGAGGGTCCCTAACCCCAGAGGACATTGAGTGCAGGAGATGGGCAAACCCCCCTGGGTTAATAGAACATCTTTAAGTGAATTAGAATAAAGCACTCCTCTGGCAGGCATGGCTTTGCACCAACGGGCACAACTTGGCACCAGCATGTGGCCTGGATTCCTGCCTACTTTTGTCCACTCAGCCCAGTAAATTTGTATAATGCTCAAACTGTACAGCCCTACACAGTGGCCCTGATGAGGAGATCAGCACAGAAAGGGGAGTGATGGTCAGGGTCTCTTTTGATTCTGCCACTCAGTGAATCTGGATTGGTCTCAGAGTTCGGGTTGTCTTGGCAGGTGGGGGCTGCAGAACTCTAAGGCAGCCAGCCAAGCCTCTCATGTGTGCTGGGCTTGAGAACAATCCTTTAATCCCATCAACAATCCCTGCAACAAGAAACACTGATTCTCCTTTTATTTAATTAGAGGACTGTTTTCTCATGAGTATTCTGCCTGATTTATGAATACCTATTGTTCAAAATGTAATTGCATATTCAACACTGCTCGATGGAAAAATGACTGTTTGGGCTTGTACTGCTTGCTTTACATTTTTAAAATCCTTTGCTTAAATGTATATGATTCATTTCATCATGATGCATAAAAATCAAGGCATTCCAGGAAGGACTCTATTATAGATACACGTTGTTTTTAATAGTTGTTAACACTCTGGAGAAGACTGTTTCAAGCCAGCCAGAACACAGTCAGGCTGACTCAAAAGCCTTGAAATTTGAAGAGATACTCAGGCAGGTGCCTCATGACCAGCCTGAGGCCGGCTCTCCAAGGTACCCACAACCTTCAGATATTGACCCAGACAGAAGCAGATCCATTTTGAATGAATGAAACACTGAATAATATTAATACTTTCAAGTATTGTTACACAATAACAACCAGGTCCTTTTTTTCCATGTCTTGATATCTTCCAGAGATATTCAATCATATTTTAGAATAAATTTTGTTGGTTTGAGGAAAATTATGCAGATGCTGCCATGGGGCCAGGTCATTTCATTAGCCTTCACTGTGGCATTGGGAAGTGGATCTATGAAATACAGGCAAGGGTGAGTTCAAATGAAAGTTGTAGAATCATAGCTTGATGTTCGGTATCACGCGATCTTCTTCTTCTAACCCCAACATAATTTCTATCATTGTCCATCATTAACTCCCTAAATCCCAGACCTTTCACCCAAAAGGAACCACTTACTCATTCTTCCCCATACGTAACCACACTGTCCCACACCCATGCCTTTGCTCAGACTATTTTTTTGTGCCTCATCTCAGTTCCCAAGGCAACTGAAGCAACAAAAATACCCAGTAGGCTAAGATTTATTTACAGCTTTATATTTGATAGACAGGAAGTAAGAATCCTGGCAGCAGGCTAGCAACATCATCATCTTCTCTTTTCAGAGATCCACTATATTGAATTGTTCATTTACTCTTTCTCTCAGCCACTCATCAATAAATATTTACATAGTACCTATTATATGCTAGGCATTGTTCTAGGCACTGGAGGTATAATAACAAACAAAAACCAAAACCCCTTCATTCATGAAGGACCCCAAATAGATCTCTTACTGTTTTATTCTGAAAGATACATCTGGTTTCCCATTACGCCATTTAAATAGATACTAAATTATACAATTAACCCCAAATTACTCAATTACCACCCAGAAATTATTTGTAGCTACCCTTCTGCTCATGATTTCTTTTTTAAAAGAAGAAGATATTTATAGAACATTGTACAAAGTTCTAGTGTAATAGTTGACATTGCTTCCCACTGTCTGTGGGATGATTGCTTGCATTATTTTTAATTAGAAAACATGTTTTAATTTAAAACCCTGACTTAACGTTAGAATATTTTTGACTGTTCAGTTTTTCAAAAATTTTTTCCTTTTGTTTTTTAATATACCACACAAACAGAAGAGTATACAAAACATAATTGTGTAGTTTAATGAATTACACAAGGAATGTCTTAAAGCAAATACTCATGTTACCACCACCCGGATCTAGAAAGATAGTGTTACCCAAAGCTCCAGAAGTCCCGCTTGTATCTTTTATCAATTAAAACACCCAGTTACTCATGATCTAACTCTTTTTTGAGATTTCTGAGTTTCCTTTATTAGTTATATAAAATTATATTGTAAATCAATTATCGTTTACTTGATCACATTGGCAACTCTTTTGACAGACACGCTACTCACAATATTAGACAAATACAATTTCATAAAATTACCTGTCCCCCATCTACTATGCAGATTGTTTAAATACAATGATATGGTGCATACTGCCTTACCAGACTCCTTTTCCTTAATCATGGCCTATATCAGGGATTCTCAACTGGGGAATTCTCAAGTTTGCTTCACAAAAGCCATTTGCCAATGAACCATGTTCTAATTTCTAATGGAGATGCTAATTTTACTTGGTTTTGAACTTCATGTAAATGGAATTAAAAAATCTGTGTTCTTTCGTGTCTGGCTTCTTTCTTTTGCTCAATGTTATGTCTGTGAGATTTGTTCATATTGTGATGTGTGGCTGTATAGTCCAGTTACTGTATGAATATAACACAATTGACTTCTCTATTCTACTTGTAATGAAATTTTCTGGTTCACCCTAACACTGACCATATAAAATTCCTCCTTCAAATTCAATACCTACATAATGATCATTTTTTACTATTTTACTCATATTCTGGTTACCTGATTACTTCAATAAAAGAGATGAGCAGCTTAACTCTAACCGCATGCCTTTGTACTCATGAATGTATGGTGTGTGTTTATTTGTGTGTGTGTCTGTATTTTAACTATCCTAGATAAGGCACTTTACCAACCATTTTCTCTATATGCAGTAACCTCTCTTCATCACACCATTAAATGCTTCTCATAAATCCCTTCATGTGCCACTGTAAATAGCTCAGACTGATTCGAAATATGCTTCCACCTGAAAGAGAGCTCCATTTGTGGTTCCAAATATCATCTATTCTTGTCTTCTCTTTTATAGATCTCCTAGTCTTGTTGAGTGGCTGATTACTAATCTAAAAGAGGTTCTGTCTTTTCGTAATATTATAATACTATCTACAGATCAGCTTTTATGCAACAGATTTTTGCCAGGTGAACACTTACCAGAAGGCCAAAAACAAAAGTCAACTTTAACAGGCTAATGATCAAACACAGTATGGTCATTAGCCACCTGTGCTTCCAATGGCCACCAAAAGTAAAGTTGTGATATCTGTTGAAAAAGAATTTTGTCATTACCTGATGATGTCTTCTTTATAATAAAGCACCCTTATTATTATTCTGATAGGAGAAATCCCTATCATAGCTTTGTTCCAAAAGTCAGCTGTACTTCTGAGCAATTGGGCTGTTTTTACCTTAAGAAACTGAAAAAATGTGCAAATGTGATTTTCAGAATGTTCAAAGACAGATTTGTGACCCACACTGGTGAGCTTAAGGGTGCATTTTTTTAAATCTCATCCCTACCTACCCTTAATCTTAATCTTGTTTTCTGTCCTTTTTTTGCCCTGTTTTTAACCTTCAGTATTGTGTGTCATTGTTAACTGAAATGATGTCTGAAACAAGGAAGAATATAGAAAAAGTGAGAGGTAAGTTGCCCTGATTACTGGTTCGGTTATTGAATGTTCTTACGATTCAAAACACCATCATTTTGATCAGGATGCCCAGGTGAGGGTGGAGAAGCCATATTTTATTTGCCAAATTTATCATTGTCTTTAGAGTTTAAGAGAGGCCATAATTATTTCCCAGCTTTATCATGGTGTGTTCAGCTTACAGATTCTACTTTTCCTCTTTCAGTGATAACTTGAATAACTTAGTAGAACAATTACTAAAAAATATTTTTCCTAGAAACATTGTAATACTTATGCCTATAATTCCATATTATTTTCTGATACATGAAGATCTCAAAGATATTCTATTTTAAAAGATAGGAAAAATACTTTGCATTGCCTTGGGTAAACATAAACTATATTTGGAAGTATACATAAGTAATTATTAGTAATAACAATGGTTACCTGTTTGTGGTTTGGTAACTGGGTGAAGGGAGAAAAGATAGAGGAGAAGGATTTCACTGAAATCATTTCTAAATTTATTGAGTTTTGATGCAAATAATATATTACAAATTCAAAAAAATGAATGAAAAAAAATCATGCTTAGAAAGTCCTCAAAATAAAGTATCTCCACCTTAACAAAACCAATCATATTTTATATGATAAATTGTATATTATGTATTTATATTATATATTTTTATATAAAAGTATTTTATCATATAATAACAAAGTTGAACAATCAACCAGGTGCAATTATGTCAGCATACCAAAAATCTAAAAATAAATCCAAAAATATATATGTTGCTTTATTAAAATCTTTAAAAATCTTCAAAAGTTTGTTGAAACAAGCTTTTGTTTCCGGCCGTAATGAAGTAACAGAATTAGACTTGTCTGCCTATCATAAAACCTAAAAAAACAGGAAAAAACACATGAAACAACTTTCAAACATCGGGCCACAAGACAAAGTAGGACATGATCCTTGAGATAAGGAAAAGAATGAAGGAAGCCCTAGAATTGCCCAGCTTTCTGCCTAGAAGCACATTCCAAACCGCAGTGCGGGGAGGGAAATCCAAATATATCATGTCATTAGGCTGACTGAGGAAACAGCAGAGTTCAGAGAAGCTGAGGTAGCTGGAATCTGTGGAACAGAATTCTGACAAGGAGGAATCTATGTAGAAAAATAGCTCCAGATATCTGCACGGTCAATATTAGTCAGATAGCTCAGATATTGCTATGGTTTGATTGATGGTGTTCCTTCAAAAATTCATATTGAAACCTAATCCTCAATGCAACAGTATTAAGAGGGTGGCCTTTGGGGGGTGATTAAGTCATGAGGGCTTTGCTGAATGAGATAAGCACTCATAAAAAAAGCTTGAGGTTGAAGGGAGCACTTTCTTGCCTTTCTGCCTCCCCCCATGTGAGGACACAGCAACAAGGCTCCATCTTGGAAGCAGAGATCAGCCCTCACCAGACACCAAGGCGGGACCTTGATCTTGGACTTTCCAGCTTCCAGACTGTGAGAAATAAATATCTATTCTTTATAATGACCCACTGCACAAATAATGACATTTCATATCCAGAAAAGAAATTTTTAAAAAAGAAAGTGATTAATATTCCTCATAAACATAAATTTTTCTTAAGAAAAATTCAACACATTAAATCAATTTTTATATAGGATCATCATAGAATGAATGATTCTATGTAAAAGTGAGCTTTTCTCAGGAATGCAAGGTTAGATAATATAAAAAATTCAGTTAATGGAGAATGTTCTGGAATTAGATAACAGTAATATACTAAAAACTGCTGAATTGTATTAATATACTTTAAAATGATGAATTTTTTGGCATGTGAGTTATATCTCAATAAAGCTATTATTAAAATATAAATTATAAAATATCAATTATCATCAAATTATCAGAAAAAGTAAGAAAACTCATGTGTTTATCTTAGATAAATAAGAAGTATTTGACACAATTCATCTCCCATTCCTGATAAAAACTCACAGTACACTATACTTAGAAGAAAATTTTCTCAACCTGATAAAGAAAAACAAAGAAAAGAAACTACAGATAACATAATACCTGAAGGTGAAAAACTAAACACTTTCTCCCTAAGACCAAGTCAAAGATACCTGCTCTCACCATTTGTATTCATTATTGTACTAGAGGTCATAGATAAGGCAAGAAAAAAAAGTGAAAGGGAGAAGTAAAATGTCTTTATTCGCAGACAAAATGATGGTCTGTGTAGCAAGCCCTAAAAAACTACAAAAGAAAGTGCTACTATAACTAATAAATGAGTTTAGCAATTTTGAAGAATACAAAGTCAATTCAAAAAAATCTATTATATTTATATATATATTAGTAATAAACTGGACATTGAAATTAAAAAAATAAAACAATTCTATTTATAGTAGCAGAGACTTCCACTTTCAGCTAAGATGAAATAACAGGGACCAGACTTACCTTTCTGCCTAAAACAATAAAAGGAGGACAAAATATATGAAACAAAAGTTTTTAAGATATTCGTCATCAAAGAACAGCGGTAATTTCTGAGAGATGAAAAACAGATGAGGTGAACCCTACAATTGGCTCATCTTGTTGCCATGAGAGAGTTCCAGGCTGCAGTGCAAGGTGGGGGAACGTAAGCAGAGCCCAGTGGACTTCCTGAGTTGGGGAGACAGAGCTAAGAGTCCAGTGAAACCACAGCAGACAGAATTTGAGGACAGTGTGCTGGAGAGGAGGTAGTTGCACAGAGGGAGAAGATGGGATTTCTGCAGAGTATCCCTTCAGTATATAGTAGAATTCTGGTCAGCACATGCATATGAGAAACTACCAGCACCCAAGGAAATAACCACAGAAAAAAATTAGAGGTCACAGTTCCCAGAACTCACGCAGTTCTGTGCATAGTGCCAGTTTCCAGCCACAAGACTGAAAAACCTCGTGATCCCTGGGGCATTGGGTAGCTTAAAGGGTCTTGCCCCAGTATTGCCTGTAGTCCCCCTGCCTAACAAAACTTGAAAGCAAGACTGGAAAGGATCACACTGCTTTCAAGTAACTTAATTGCATCTCGGTACAAAACTTGAGTATTTATAGAAATACAAAAACATGCAGTTTTAACAAGGTAAATTACACAGTGACTGGAAGCCAATAAAAAATTACCAGGCATAACATAATGGAGTACTATGCAGCTGTAAAAAAAATGTTTTTTAAATGAGAAAGACTTATTTGAACTAATACAGAATGATTTCCGTGGCATGCGTTTAAGTGAAAAAACATAAAGCGTAGAAAAATTGTTTCTAGCATATTATACTTTATGTAAGAAAGGAATATAAAATAAGCCAGTGTCTGCTTGTTTACTCAGCAATAAGTCTCTATTGTCTTCATTCCTGAAGAATAAACTCAGGAAAAATAAACTAGAAACTAAAGAGACATGACCCACAGGGGTTTGTGGGAAAGGGCTGGGAACAGGGTAGCAGGAATGGAAAAAGAGTGACATTTCCTTGAATGTAACTTCTGACATAACTCTGATTCTTAGAAACACAGCAATGTTTCATACATCTTTGACGCACTCCACGTTAAATAAATAATTAAAGCAACCAGGACATTAAGGTAACCAGAATGCAATATAAACACCGACAAATGAACCCAACTGTATATTACAGATAAATAACATAACCACACTGAACGGTATGGGAAGAAAAGAACAATCTGAAATCACTGGAAAACTGCATTTTTTGACTGGATACTGCAAAACTAAAGACAAAAATAATTACATAAAACCGGCAATATAGTTACTAATTTTTTTAAACAGGGTAATGTCTAGCAATTCTGAAACTGCTTATGTTTATGCTAGACTTAAACAGAAAAGTAAACAGATTGTAGATAATGACAACCAGGGTTGCTCAATGTTAGAAAAAGAATGTATAAATAAGAAAAAGGGGAAGCCTAAAATAAACCTCACATTGTATTAGATTAGAGTCAGAGATAGCAGTCTTAACTCATGATTTTAAATATATGTACAGATACAAAAATATAGATATCTATATATGGATGTGTTTTTATACATACATAAAATATCTAGCTCTGCCTGCTTTGAGGGTCAGAGCAATGATATCCCAATAACAATGAGATTAACTAATATCCAGATTTTGGTCTGTAAACACTATATTCAAATCAAAGCTACCAGGGCTCCTTGGAGAACTTCAGGGTGGGGGCAGGTAAATATAAAATTATCCAGGAACATCGTGTGGCACCAGAAATTAAAAAGTGCTCAAATGGGAGGAGGGAAGTGAAGTTTTGATGAAAGAACACAGGAGCCCACATGAAAAAACAAAAACAAACAAACAAAAAAACCTGTCAATAGCTAATAGTAGAAAAATTGTAGCAAAAATTTTTAGCACTAACATTTTAGTAACAAAATTGGATTTTAACTCATAATTCAATAACCATGAGGTCATACTGATATGGGTAAATAATAAAATAAATAAATATAGGAGAAGAGTTTTTTTTCCTTACAGTAAACTTAAAATTAATAAATGTAGAATGAAAGAGGGAAATAAAGAATTATCATTATGGAAACAGCATAGTAATAAATTAAGCAGACAAGATCTGTTAAGCGGATGTTAAAGTTAGTGAGTAAAAATTTGAGGAGAAATAGGATGCACATAGTCTGATATTCACCAAGATACTGATTAATTACAAGAAGAAGACAGTAACATACAGAAGAGAAACCTGGCAGACAAAAACCTAACCAAATTATCAATGGAATAAAACCTTTGACAACACGAACTCCTAGATAGGAAGGATACACCATCATTTTTGTGGTATTGTTACCAATAATGCATAGCCTCACTCCAATGATGAGAGAATATCAGACAAACCCAAATTTAGGAACATTCTGCTAAAAAATTGATCTCTTCAAAACAGTCTAGATCAACGAAAGATGAGGAAAGACTCAGAAATTATTAAAGACTGTAGAAAACTAAGAAAATTAAAGGTTGAATGTAATATGGGATTCTGGATAGGATCCTAGAAAAGAAAATATAGCCATAAGTAAAAAATTGATGATTTTCAAATAAGATACGTAATTTAGTCAATAACATTATCCTATTCTTGATCGTTGTACTACGGTCATGGTAAAATGCTAACATAAAGGAAAGATAGGCAAGGAGTATAAGGGAAATATTTGTATTATTTCTAGAACTTTTCTATAATTCTGAAATTAGTTCAAAATAAAAATTTAACCTTGTAAAAATAAAAATTACTAGATATACAAAGAAGCAGGAAGCCAACTCAGAATTGCCAAAGATGTGGAAACAACCCAAGTGCCCATCCATACATGAGTGGATTAATAAAATGTGGTATATGTATACCATGGAGTTCTACTCAGCCACAAAAAAACAGTGGTGATCTAGCACCTCTTGTATTATCCTGGATAGAGTTGGAGCCCATTCTACTAAGTGAAGTATCACAAGAATGGAAAAACAAACACCGCATGCACTCCCCATCAAATTGGTATTAATTGATCAACACCTAAGTGCACATATAGGAATAACATTCATCAGGTGTTGGGCAGATGGGAGTGGGGAGGAGGGGATGGGTATATACACACCTAATGGGTGTGGTGCACACCGTCTGGGGGATAGACATGCTTGAAGTTCTGACTTGGGTGGGGCAAAGGAAATATATGTAACCTAAACATTTGTACCACCATAATATGCTGAAATAAAAAAAAATTAAAAAAAAAGAATTGCCAAAAATGTTAGAATAACCAGACAATGATTTCAAAACAGTCATTACAACTGTATTCCATATGTTCAAAAATTGAGCAGAGACTTAGGAGATATAAGAAGTCCAGAATTGAACTTCTAAGATGAAAATTTTAGTGTATGATATGAATAATACTCTGGATGGAATTAGACATTGCAGAAGAAAATATCAGTGAACTTGAACGCAGCAATAGAAACTATTCAAAATGAAGCATAGAGAGGAAAGAGAACAATTTATGATAGCAGCTCCCCCGCCAGCCAAATGGAGTATTTATGGATATATTTAACAAAATATATGTAAAATGTGTACACTGAATATTATAATAAGGCACTGAGAAGAATTAAAGACTTAATTAAATAGAAATATATGCCAATTTCATGAATTGGAAGACTCACTGTAAAAATTTAGTTCTCTAAGAATTATTCTACAAATTCAATGCATTATCACAGTGGGCTTTTTTAGTAAAACCTGACAAGCTGATTTTAAAAGGTATTGAAAATACAAAGGTCCTAGAACAGTTAAAACAATCTTGAAGAATTTTGGAGGAAATCGTTGTGAGGGAACACAAAGCAGGGAACATAAAAGAAAAAAATGATAATTGATAATTTGGACTTTATAAAAATTTCAGAAAAAATTTTTGGTCTTCAAAAGATACCATTAAGACAGTAAAAATGCAGGCTTGGGACTGGGAAAAAATGTTCATGATACTTATTCTGACATATATCTGACAAAGATAGTTTGCTCAAAATTTATAAGGAAGTTTTATCTTTTAAAAGACTTTATATTCCAGAGCAGCTTTAGGCTTGCAGAAAAATTGAGAGGAAAGTAAAGTGATTTCCTATATATTCCTTGCCCCCACACATGCATAGCCACCCCCTGGTTAACATCCCCCACCACAGTGGTACAATTGTTAAAATTGATAAACCTACATTCACATATCATAGTAACCCAATGTTCATAGTTTACATTATGGTTCACTCTTGTTGTGCATTCTATGGATTTTGACAAATGAATAATGACATGCACCCATGATCATACATACAGAATATTTTCACAACCCTAAAAATCCTTTGTGCTCTGCCTATTTATTCCCCCTCCCATAAACCCCTGGAAACCACTGAACTTTTTACTGTGTCCATAGTTTTGCCTTTTCTAGAATGTCACATAGTTGGAATTATATAATATGTAGCCTTTTCAGATTGCCTGCTTTCACATAGCAATAAGCATTTAAGTTTCCTCTATGTCTTTTTACGGCTTGATAGCTCATTTCCTCTTAGTGCCTAATAATTTTCTATTGTCTGGATGTACCACAGTTTATTTATCCATTCACCTACTGAGGTTGGTTGCTTTTTATTTTTTTGTAGAGATGGGGACCTCCCTATGTTGCCCAGGCTGGTCTTGAACTCCTGGCCTCAGGTGATCCTCTCATCTTGGCCTCCCAAAGTGCTGGGATTACAGGTGTGAGCCAGCATAGCTGGCCCTTGATTACTTTTAAGTTTTGGCAATTATAGAGTTTTGGCAATTACGAAAAGAAAAAGCTGCCCACTGCTGACATGAGATGCTTCTTTACCTTCAGTCGTGGACAACTGAAGGAAAAACAGGCTGTGTGTGGAAGAATGTGGTTCTAAATCTTTGTTTTATCTTGACTTTCTTGAGCAAGGTGAATGGGAATAAATCATTTTATTTCAAAATACCCTCCCAGGGGTGTTTTTTAAAATTATGAAAGTATGCCAAGAACTTACCACAGAACCAGTGCCAGATGAACACCTAGTAATTCCAGTGCTTCAAACCTTACCTTGGAGGGCATTCCATTTTGAGAAGAAAATAAAGTAAATTGCAAGTGAAGAGGACAAATATTTTAACATTTGAGCATTCCTCCTTGTAAAACTGAATAAAGCAGAAGGGCTGATAGAACCACAGCCAAGGCATTTATCTTTTAGAAATGCTAAAGTATCACTAAGCAAATAATAAGCCAGAAAAAGCAAACATTCATTTTCCTGCCATTATGGGGTGTGATCCCAATTCCTTCATTTCAGCATATTTATGAACTGCCTTGCCCTCTTTCTTGCATTCTCCCAATTCTTCCATCCTTGCAGGATGCCGTTTCACACATGTTGTTCTTGCTTAATAAAGTAATAGCTGACACAATCTGCCCTCTGTACACAGTAATTATGTTAGGCTGTTGTTATTGATTTTGTTGCTAAGGTCTGAGAATCTGCTAATGCTCACTGTGGGAGTGGTGCAAAGGGGGGAGGGAAAAGCATGTTCTTATAATTTTCCCATAAACCAGATGTTTTCTTTAACTCTTACATCTTCAAAATATTTTCTCTTGAGAGAAAAAAAGGGAATAGAATGAGTTTAAGAGGCCAATTCTTATTTTCTCTGCATACCATGAGCACACACCCAAATAACTGAGTGTGGAGAATTCACGTTTGCGGTCACTTGTATATCGGCTACTCATTTGATAAGCTACACATGGAATTCAAGTAAAATATGTTTCATAAGTAAACTATATTCTTCCTGTTTTCCAATGATTCTGTTTCAATTACCACTGAAAACATTAAAACATTACTACTGAAACATCACCCCAAATTTAGCAGGGTAAAACAACAACAATTTTGTTACCTCACAGACTTTATGGATCAAGAATATAACTAAGACACATCCGGGGCTATCACCTGGCCTCAGCTGGGACTGTTACTCAGCATATACACACATGGTCTCTCTGGCATAACAGTTTCAGGGTAGGGGAACTTCCATAGTAACTGGTTTCTCCCAGAGTTGCTGTCCCAAAAGAACCAGGAAAAATGATGAATGGCCTTTTATGACTGCTATAGTTTGGATGTTTGTCTCCCCAAGCCTATGTTCAAATTTGATCCCCAATTTTGGAGGGGGGGCCTAATGGGAGGTGTTTGGGTTAAGGGGCCGGATCCCTCGTGCATGGCTTGGTGCTATCCTCACAGTAACTAGTGAGCTCTTGCTCTCTCAGTTCCCATGAAAGCTGGTTGTTAAAAAGAGCCTGGCACCTCCCCTCTCACTCTCTTGCTTTCTCTCTTGTCATGTGATCTCTGCACATACCAGCTCTCTTTTGTTTTCCACCAAGAAGCAGCCCAAGGCTTTCCCCAGATGCCCAATCTTACAGCCAGCAGAATTGTAAGCCAAATAAACCTTTCTTCTTTATAAATTGCCCATCCTCAGGTAGGCGATTTAGAAACACTAAATGGACTAAGACAATAACCTAGCTTCAGAAGTCATGTAGCCTCGCTCCTGCAATTCTTTACTGAGTGGTTTCCAACCAGAATCAATTTTGTTCCCCACCCCCAAGACTGTTTGGCAACATCTTTAGTTTGCACAGCTGGGGGTGGCGGGAGCTACTGGTATCTAGTGAGTGGAGCCCAGGAATGTTCCAAATATTCTACAATGCAGAGCACAGATTTTTGTGGCCCAATATGTCAATAGTGCTAAGGTTAAGAATCCCTGCTGCATTGGTTGAGACAGTCATAGCCTGCCAGATTTAAGGGGAAGAAACACACACATTCTAATTCTTGATGAGAGAAGAGTAAAAAAATTTGTTGACACCTTTAAAGACTGCCACAACATCCTGTATTTATTTTTTTTTAATTCAAAGACAAAGTCTTCTGTTAATTCAATTCCTAGGAGATAAGTTTTAAAATTGAGAGAGAGAAGAATGCAGTAATAATTTCAAAACCATGTCTGGGATCTCCAATGGGACTTCAAAAGCACCTTGGAACATATTTCCACCTTACCCTGTACATGGGACCCTGAGGATGTATTAATAAATGTCAAGGTCAAGTCACGCAGCTGAACAGGAAAGGCTATGCCCAGATATCAGTTCTATAATTTGAAGTGCTCACACCATTATTTACTCTTGATTCTCAGTTTCCACCTCTTTTCACTCATTCTGATATTGTCTAGCTCTAGATACATTCTGGTTTTAGAATTTAGTGTGGTTGTATTTAAACATAATCCTCAGACTGACCTGCCTGAGATCCAGGGTACATTTTTAAGCCTCAGAGTTCCAGGAGCAGAAAACAGCGTTGTTGAGATGACATAAAGGATGCTCTAGTCCCTGGAGGAATTGAGCAAACCCCAGAATTCAGCAAGCCACAGTGCTGTGGAAAGGTTTTGTTCTCTGTCCCTTCATGCTGAGGAGTGACTGGCTTAGCAAGGCTAGAGCCTCTCTCCAGATCATTCCCTAAAACCAGGGGAACCTGTGGAATGGGAGCAATTGGAGGCAGCTGGATGTCACTGAGCAAGCTGACCGGTTTTGTATAACGAAAAAACAAATTTCAAAATAGCTAATAGCACCGACAGCTTTTCTTTTTAATTGTTTTCATTTACTCTTTTCTAAAAATCTACATTTCTGTTCTTTCATTTGTTCGAATAGTCTTTCTCACTTGCTTTAGATAAAGCAGCTGTTTTCTCTTTGTCGCATATTTTCAAATGATAAAACAGGGAAACGACCTGGTTTCATTACCGTGTTTTTCAGGTGTTTCTGGAGCAGCTCCTGTAGTCCAGGCACTGTATTGAGTACTCGCTCATTATTGAGGGGTGCAATGTGAGCAAGACAGACCCAAACTCGCTGGCAGAACTTGTAGGTTGCCTGGCCCCACACAGTCTCCTGGAAGAAAAACCCAACTGGACATGCAAAAATAGATAACCATATGAGTTCCAAATGAGGGAAGAACCTATCTACATTTGGAGCATCTAGAAGCCTTCCTGGAATCAGTGACATCTTCATGGAGAGGAGGAGTCAGATGAAAATGGCTGGGTAGGGGCAGCGAGCAGCGGAGGGGTGTTTCAAGCCAAGGGAGCAGGATGGGTGATGTCCCTGTTTCAGGTTCAACCATGTTGGTTTTTTGGTTTGTGGTATTGTCTAACCACTTGTGTATAGATTTAAGATGGTAGAGACAAATTCTTAAATCTTTGTACAAAAGTGGCAAGGAATTTGGAATGAGCTCTTGGGTATTAGCTCTGTAAATCTCTATTTTTCTGCATGTAGTTATGTGCTACTTCAATATTATGTTCTTTTTTGCTTGTTTCATAGTATTTATACAATCCTGAAAAATCCTCGTTTAAGCCAGTGTTTTTTGTTTGAGGTCAATTTGACAGTCACTGATTGCTCTAAGGTGTGCCTTTAACCAAGCCTCCTGAAACAGACCCCAAACACTAAACAGCCCTAGGTATCCATCACTTCTAACAGCTTAATATGAGTTTGCAGCAAAATAGCCACAAAGCTGTTTTCATTTTCATATCTGGGTAATCCACTAATAACAAGAATATTTATAGAAACACTATTTATAATATCCCCATACTGGAAATGGTAGAATGGATAAATAAATTGTGGCTTATTTACACAATGAAATACTATTCAGGAATGTCAGTAGACTTACAACTACACTTGAAAACATATAAATATTATATAATGATATGGAAAGGAAACAACACAAAAAAGGTACATATTTTTTTCATTTCATTTTTATGAAGTTTAGGAACAAGCAAAAGCAACTGAAAGTATCAGAAGTCCTGATAGCTGTTACCCTTGCAGGGGTGGGTGAGCAGCATCTGGAGGGCACATGGAGGAGCCCGGGCTTCTGGAGTACAAGCAACCTGGTTTTTGATCTAGGTGCTGGTTACAAGGTGTGTTCAATTTTTGAAAATTCAATGAGTTGTATACTTGTGTACTTTTCTCTATAGTATTATACTTTAGTAACATTTTGAAAAAAATAGGGATATAAATAGACCTCTGGAATGACATGGGGTGTTGAAAAAATATATTTTGAATTTGATCTGAGAAATAATCAAAGTGTGTTCGGCAGCTTTAGTTGGCTGCTGGAGAAAGGTTTGATAGCTGGTTGAGAAGAATGAGGACTCTGTGCTTTTGTTAGCTGAGCTTTATTTAATACCACTTGGAGCCTACGTGCTCACTCACTTTGTCAGGGGACAAGTCCTTATTACTTGCTACAACTAATTACTAGCCACACATCAGTTGGCTATCTTTTAGGTCTCATATAGATGACTTATTTTTTTTTCTGGTGAATGGTTCATTCATATTTGTAGATGGCTTCAAATTAAACATATCCTAAATATTAATCTATGTTAACTGTAAGATAGATGGTATTACAGCTCTGTGAAATAAACCAGTATCTGTGTTTAACTTAACTGTCTAGTTACTTATACAAACATTCTATCATCTAGGCACATATATATCCCTGCCCCACCATTTAAAAAAAATTTTAATTTCTTGTTGATCATTGAATTTTAATTTGTGTTCAAGATCACTTTGTCTAATAAAATTTGCTTTAGCAGAATGTTACTGGGTTAATCAACTAAACTTTTTTTGTAATGGTAACTACAAGCACAAACATTTACCAGGCAGGATGGATAAAGACAAAATGGAATAGTGAGGAACATGTTAAAGCCAGTTAACTCAGTTTTAGCCACTGGTAATTTTTCAATGTTTAGATATAAAAACAAAAAAAAAAAAATCAGAAGTCCAAATCATAGGGGTCTCAATAGGGGAAAGGAATTCCTCTAAAACTGATTTATGTGATTAATTGTACATCTCGGTAAATTCACTGAAAATCATTTAATTGTACACTTAAAATGGAGTAAAGGCATGATACATAAAGTATAAAAAAAGTCAGCTAACACATAGATAAAATAAATTGATATAAATTAACAAAGAGCAAGTGTATGCTGAGTGACAGGAGTTTTAGAAATCACTTAATTTAGGCAGGCTGGAGTTAGAGAGAATTCCAACCTAAGTTGAGATTTAAAACTAGGAGATGGCTGAGTTATCCCCTTAAGAACCATTTGATACCCTGGCTGGTTGGGGCAGCTCTATTTGGCTTAACTACATCATTAGGAACAGTTCTTTGGGTTAGAAAGTTTCCATCTTTTACAGCGCTTTTAATTGTTAATAAATTAATAGTCAAGACTCAGATTCAAAAATATTTCTGGTCTAATTACATTTAGTAGTACAATAAATAATGTTATTTCCCTTGGCTTTAACAATTAGTCAAAGCTCATTTGGAATTAAAAAAGTTACTCCTATTTGTTTGATTTTGTTTCTTTCTTCATTTACTGATTGACCTTTCTGTCCAATATCGGTTTTATTATATAGATATTGGAAGTGAAGACGAGTGAGGATGTATGTTTGACAATTTCCATACTAATAGAAATCACAGCTCTAAACTTTATTAACAAAATACAGAGATTTGTAACTTTCTGTTTAGAGGTCAAAACTTATTCATTATGCTGAATTAAGTCCCCATTAGCCCTTAAAACGCAGTACTTAAAACACAGCCTTCGGAGTTAAGTATTCTTGATTTTGGGAATTCTGGTCAAATCATTTACTAGCTAGGTAGCCTTAACCTCAGTGACACTCAGTTTTATAATCTATAAGTGAAAATAAATATAAAGCCCTTGAGATGGAAATTTACACATAAATTAAATGATATAATTAAGTAAAATGTTTCTACTATGCTTTGCACATTATAAGTAGCTGTTACTATATTTTTAAGATTTTCGTATTGTCTTTGATTTTCTGCAGTTTAAATATGACAAGGATAGGTGTGGACTTTGGTATTTATCCTGCTTTGTGCTCTCTGAACTCTCTGAACTTCCTGGATTGTGGTTTGGTTCCTGTCATTCATTTTGGAAAATTCTCAGCCATTATTACTTCAAATATCTTTTCTACTCCTTTCCCTCTTTATTCTTCTTCTAGTGTTCCCATGATGTGTATGCTATATTTTTTGTATTTGTTGTCTCACAGGTCTTGGATATTCGATTCCTTTTTCTTCATTCTTTTTTTTTCTGTTTGCATTTCAGTTTGGGAAGTTTTTATTGGCGTATCTTTCAGCTCACTGATTTTTTTCTTTGGCCAGGTAGAACCTGCTGATGAGCTCATCAAAGGCAGTCTTCACTTCTGTTACAATATTTTTGGTTTCCAGCATTTTCCTTTTGATTCTTTCTTAGAGTTTTCATTTCTCCATTTACATTACCCATCTTTTCTTGCACATTGTCCACTTTTTACATCAAAGCCTATAGCATATTTATCACAGTTATTTTAAAAAGCGGTAATTTCAAAATCTTTACTATATCTGAGTCTGGTTCTGATGCTTGTTTTATCTCTTTAGATTGTGGTTTTTCTTGCCTTTTAGAATGACTTGCAATTTTTTGTTGAGACCCGGGCATTGATGTATTTGGTAATAGGAAGTGAGGTAAATGGATATGCCTTTGGTGTGAAGTTTTATGTTGATCTGTCCAGGAGTTATGCTGTATTTACTGTTTGCTGTAGCTGTAGGTGTAAGAGGCTTCAGTTTCCCATCCTTGTTCCCCCTCACCCATTGTTGTCTTTATGTTCCCCTAGAAACTCCTTCTAAAATAGAGTTTGAGCATTGCAGTTACTTTACTTGTAATCCACTGTTATTACACAGGAGCCCCAGTGATGTGGCGATAGGGTGTGGGGGAAGGGGAAGGATTCTATAATTCTATGATTAAGTCTAATCTTTTATTGTGCCTGTGCCCCTGGAGTGTGACTTTCACAAGTGCTTCTCAGTTTTTATTTTTCCCCTTAGGTGAGGCAGGAAGGCTAGAGAGGACTGGAATTGGGTAATTTCCCTTTTCTGAAGTCAGATAAGGCTCTGGTAAATTCTTTTCCCTTGCTGCTGAGATTTTTTTTTTTTGTTGTTAAACAATGCTCTGGGATTATTTCAAAATGTTTCCCCCCATTTATTTCAAAATTGTTACTTTTGTATTTCAAAATGGCTACTTTTCCCCTTGCCCTGGCCAAGTACTAGGTGCATTTTCTCTAATCCTCACCATGAGAACCTAGTGAGGATTCCAGAGGGAAAACCTATGAAAGTGTTGGGGCCCCACTGAAACTGGGCCCCCGGTAGTTTTTAACTCTCAAGTTAGTCCATGCTCAGCCACTAGCAATGCATTAAAGTTAAAATTTATGTGTTCCTATTGGCTCTTGGGTCCAATGACTTCTGCTTCAGGGAAACTAATCTATATTCTCTGGATTAGCCTGCCTGTCCAGTTTTTGGGGTGGCAGTTTGTCCTATGACCTCAATTCTCTGAAGAACCTAAGACAAGCCATTGGTTTTCAGTTTGTTCTGCTTTTTTCTTGTTGAGAGGGCAGGAGTGATGACTGCTGAGCTCTTCACATGTTAGAATGAAAACCAGATGTTTCTGATTGTTACTATATTTTAAATTTATGAACAAGTTACAATCTTCTCAACCAGAGAGATCTATAAATCTAGAGATCTAGAGTTCCAATTGTCTAAATGTGTTTCTATCATGGCACTTGAGTTTCTCACATTATCAATCAGCTCTTATTATGTGAAACAAATCAGAAATAGACAAACAACTGCTCCTTTCTGGTAAGTACAAACATAACTGCAGTTTCTTTCAAGAAATTTAACTAGCAATTAATGAGCTCCAATAGGAAAGAAAAATTCACTGAAACCTGAATTTCCCTATTCAGAATTGAAAGAAACATTTAATACTCATTTAAAAAAATCAGTTCTGGAAACTTAAATAAAGACAGTGAGAAATGGCATGCTGGTTTTCTGTTGCTGCCTAACAAATTACAACAAATTCAGTGAATTAAAGCAACACTTTTTTACCATATGCTAGATACAAGACAAAGATACAGTTCTTGTGTTTATTAAGTAGTCAATTCCAGAGAAGGAGAGAAGTGTCCATTGATAGTGATTCTGATGCACAGGATACATGAAGGTGAGTGGTGAGAAATGTGGCCGGGAAGGTAGGCAAGGACTAGATCAAGAAGGAGAGACTTGCCAGGGACATTGGACTTTTGAACTATAAGGATCAGACTAGGACTGAGTCATGGTGAAATTCCTAACAAAGGGTAGTGAAATAAAGAAAATGTAGGCAATTTAATATTTTTTCATAAAGCTTAATTTATTTAATATAAAGGCTGCCCTTTCTTCTAAGATTATATCCTGCCTATATTTTTTGATGGTACAATGTCCATTATTTTGATAGTTTGTATCTATGAAGGTTTCTTTCATTATGCCATTAATGGCTACTTTAAAGTTGGCAATCATGTTAATCCTCTGCCATTAAAAAAATCATATTGATCCCTGAAATTCAAGGATCTTGGAAGCAATGCCATAAGAAATGTCAGGAAAAAGCAATATAAAATATCACTGAAATGTCAAGTACAATAAGGGTTCAAGTGCTGAATGGATTTGGCCATGAGGAGGTTATAGGGACATTATTTGGGGATAGTTTTGGCAGTGCGGTGGGGGTGGGAGGCAGGCTATGTGAGGATGGACAATTTCATTTATCTTCAGGCAACAAAGCTTGAGTGGCCACACAGAAAAAAAATATATATTGGCTCATTACATACATGTGCTTAATTTCTGCTGCTTGTTAAGCTGCCATATCTTTAAGACAGCTGGGGAAAGAGGCGTGACAAAGAAATTACGTAATTTAAGCCAGAGCTCTTAATCAAAAAGATTGACAGACTCCAAAAATACCAACTCAACCTGATGAAACTCATGTATCAACTTCTCTCTCTCTCTCTCTCTCTCTCTCTCTCTCTCTCTCTCTCTCTCTCTCTCTCTCCCCGCCCGCTCCCAGCAGCCTCGAGCAGCACACCCTAGGTAAACAAACGCATCCAAAAAATCATATTGATCCCTGAAATTCAAGGATCTTGGAAGCAATGCCATAAGAAATG